>CAUYTI010127877.1:0-22541 GCA_963575145.1 Galago senegalensis | reverse complement strand
GCATAGAGGAAAGCTAAATAAATCAATCCGCAATGGAACTGTGGCTCCAATGCTTTAAAAATTATATGACTATAAACAAATCATTGAACCTATTTAGATTAGTTTTCTATTGCTGCTGTAGCAAGCTATCTCAAACTTACTGGCTTGAACAATACAAATGTATTATTTTTCACATCCAGAGGTCAGAAGTCTCACATGGATCTCCTGGGGCTAAAACCCCAGAGTTGTTAGGGCTGCTTCTGGAAACTCTGAAAGAGAATCTGGTCCTTGCCCTTTCCGGCTTCCAGAGTCTGTCCACATTTTTGCTTGTGGCCTCTTCCTCCAGCATCTTTCTCTGTTGTGTAATTTCTTTCTAACTTGATCAGAAAGATACTCTGCATTTAAGGACTAATGTGATTAAATAGAGTCCACCCCCATAATCCAGGATAACCTCCTCATCTCAATGTTTGAATCTTAACTACAGCTATAAAGTCACTTGCCAAGTAAAAAAATATATTCACAGGTTTTGGAGAATAGAGCATGAATATCTATGGGGCTGTTATTCTGCCTACCGTGCTCTTAGCTTCAGTTCTCTCATCTGTAAAACCTTGTTGGTTGTTGCAAAAATAGCACATTCTGGTTGGACTCAGTGGCTTATGCCTGTAATCCTAGCACCCTGGGAGGCCGAAGTGGGCAGATTCTGGTTTGAGACCAGCTTGAGCAAGAGTGAGACCTCATTTCTACCCAAAATTAGGAAACTTAGCCAGGCAGTGTGGCAGGTACATGTAGTCCCTGGTACTCTGGAGGCTGAGGCAAGAGGATCGCTTGAGCCCAGGAGTTTAAGATTCCTTTGAGCAAGACACTCTAGTCTGGACAACAGGGTGAGACTCTGCCTCAGAAAAAAAAAGAATAGCACGTGCCACAAAGAGCCTAAAACCGTACATGCTATATAAGTCTCGATAAGAAATGGTTATGGGCTCAGTTGCCTGTAGCTCAAGCGGCTAAGGCGCCAGCCATATACACCAGAGCTGGAAGGTTCAAATCTGGCCTGGGCCTGCCAAACAACAATGACAACTACAACCAAAAAGTAGCCAGGTGTTGTGGTGGACGCCTATAGTCCCAGCTACTTGGGACACTGAGGCAAGAGAATCGCTTAAGCCTAGGAATTGGAGGTTGCTGTGAGCTGTGACACCACAGCCCTATACCCAGGGCAACATAGTGAGACTCTGTCTTTAAAAAAAAAAGAAGAAAAAGTGGTTATGGTAAAGGTAATGAAGAAGAAGAATATATCATCAGACTTTTGTTAAGTGTGGAGGGAGGCTAAGTAAGAAAACTCCAAGATTGCTTCAGTGCCCATAGCACAGTGGTTATGGCACCAGCCACATACACCAAAGGTGGCAGGTTCGAACCCCACCTGGGTCAGCTAAAGAACTACAACAAAAAAATAGCTGGGTGTTGTGGTGGGCACCTATAGTCCCAGCTACTTGGGAGGCTGAGGCAAGACAATCACTTAAGCCTAAGAGTTGGAGGTTGCTGTGAGCTGTGATGCCACAGCACTCTACTGAGGGAGACATAGTGAGATTCTGTCTCAAAAAAATAAAAAAGAATAAGTTAAAAAAAAGAAAGACAGAAATGTGTCCTCCAAACTGGTTGAATGGTGATAACGTAAGCCAAACTGATTACTTGACTGTCACTTAGGTAAAGTTAACAAATTTAACTAAGTTCAAACTATGTTTGTTTTGCTTTGTTTCTACTAAATTAAACGGGATTCGAATTTAGCTGGGTCACATGTGAAAAAAGTCAAATGTGATCTATATGTTTCTCCCTGAGCTCGTGCAGAATATTGCAGACTTCCTTCCTCCACACAGAATGCTGGATGCAGTGAGGTCTTCGGTTAGGAGGTGTTGCCTCCAAGGCCACCTGGTGACTCAGCCTCCAGCTGCCCCAGCACTGCCGTGGGGAGAGCAAAACATTCATTCTCTGAAAACCACAAAGACGACTCACTCGGCCTCTGGGAATTAATTTATTTGTGATTTCTGGAAATATATCAATCAAACCAGCATTAAATCTTGGAGAAAAACAACACACTCCCTTCATAAGCACACTTAAAAACAGACCGAGTTAAAGAAAATCTCCTGCGGTTACCATAACCAAAATTATGTAGCCAAAATGGAGTCATTCTATAACTATACAAATTGTGCTATCTGGGAAGACTGAAAATTTCCTTGACATTTAAAAAGCAATATGAATGGTATAAAATAATCCTAGTTTCCATAAAAAAGGGAAACAAGTCTTATTCAAAGTTTTAAGAAATGTATGATAGCGAACTTAAACAATTGAATCATAGAGAAGACCAACAACAATTTTAGGAAACTTATGTTTGTTAACAGATCCAATATATATATGTGTGTGTGTTTGTGTGTGTGTGTATCCATCAACTTTATTAGAAAATCAACCCACAATATCAATTCCAGAGGCAAAACTATTGGGGGAGTGCACTGTTTCTACAAGCCAAATAATAATACAATTGAACTAACAAAGTATGTGATGATCCAGTTATTTCAGTTACTTAAACATCTGAATCTTGCCACCCACACAGGAGTCTGACTCATATCATGGTACCTGGCCTGCAGCTGGTGTTGAAATTGCTACCCAAATGAAGATGCCTCTCTTGATACTGATTCAAATAATGGATCTGCATCTGTCTTTTGATAACAGCAAACCAATGATAGGAATTACACTCAACTGTGAGTGTAATTGATGCAAGTGTGTCAATTGTGAAAACTTATTTTTCATTGACAAAGGCTGGATTTGTGAAAGGCACAGAGTCAGTACAATGTCATGGTTACTCAAAGACACACAGCTGTGAGTGAAATCAATCCATGAATTGACATTAGGACATATATTAATGTGTACAACCTTAAATTGTCCAGCACCTATTATGCTCTCAAGATGTTGTCCTCGGCTCAGCACCAGCCACATACACCTAAGGTGGTAGGTTTGAATCCGGCCCAGGCCCGCCAAATAACAATGACGGCTGCAACCAAAAAATAGCCAGGCGTTGTGGTGGCGCCTGTGGTCCCAGCTACTTGGGAGGCTGAGGCAGGAGACTCACTTGAGCCCAGGAGTTGGAGGTTGCTGTGAGCTGTGATGCTACAGCACTCTACCCAAGGGGACAGCTTGAGGCTCTGTCTCAAAAAAAAAAATGTTGTCCTTGCCTGTATGGAGACTAGATACTGTTCCTTAAGAATAATATAAAATAATTTGAGAATGACAGTGTAAATTAGCGTCCAAGAAATGATACATAAAAGAGGTAGAGCACCACGTCAAAGAAGGCTGATACAGGCATCACCTGATGTCCTCAGGAAGCCCACAGACCAGGAGAAACCTGAGGATGAGGTAGAGTCTGCACAGGCAGAATAAGAAAGGATTTGAATCAGGAACGGGGGCAGGAGGTACCAGTGAGCCAGGGGAGTAAACAAAGAGATGCTGAGGAAGTTAGAAAATCAGTCTGAACAATGCACAGCCTTTATCAGAAAGAGCCCCGGGGATGTGCTACAAACTGACTCTGTATTACAGCTCTTTTTAAGAAGTTTTAAGAAGAAAACGTAAACTCTATTTATAATAATACTGCCATTGTTGAATTCCTAGTGTGTACTGGGCATTTTCTACATATTAATGTAACCGCTTTCTCAATTGCCCTATAAGATATGCATTATCACCCCTCTTTTGCAGATGAAGAGACTGAGGATCAAAGAAGTTAAATAACTTGCCCAAGTTCACACAGCTCCTTCTGGCAAATCTGGGATTCAAACCAAGTTTTCAGTGACGCCTGAGCTCATGCTCTTTCCACTTTGTGCACCTGCTTCCCAGGTTCTAAAAAGCGTCATTCTTTCTTTGGTTGCTGTGTCTGTCCAGTAACTGGCCGTCAGCAAAGCTTTAAGTGGAAAGAGACTAGAAGGACTAAGAGTCTTCAGAAACACACAAGCCAATGAAAGCTACGACTATGATGGCTATAGATGTCATATAGCAGGGGAAAGTTCAAGAGTCAATATAAAGAAAGGGTCGCTCAGTCTTGCTTTAAAATAATTTTGCAATATCTTAATCTAAAAACAAACTGCCAGGATGTAGAGTATACAATTTGCTCTCAGAAACTGCAGTAACTCTACTTGATCTAAAAATAATTATACAGCATGGCAGTTGAACATGGAGAAATAATACTTTGCATGGAAAGATGACAAAAGAAAATCAATGGTCCAGAAATGGTCTGAGTAACCTATAAACAAAACTAGAAGCTAACACAGTAGATAAAAACATTGCCACTGGATGATCTAAAGAAATATTAAATAAAGATTTGTGTCTAGAGGTAATTGAAAAGACAACCTAAAAGATGACTCACAGTTGGCTAGACCGGCAAACCCAACTTACAAATTCCTGAGATCCAGCTGCTTCATTTTAGCTGCCCATGTGCTCCTTCCCATCCTTCTCTGTCCTCGCCCAGCAGCACACAGGAGACCTGGAAGCTGCCCGTCTCACAAAGCCTGTACCCTCTCCTGGCTTTGTTACTCCTCAGCCCACTGCTGGTGTTCCCTACAAATAGAATTCTTCCTTCAACTTCTATGAGCGCCTACCATGTTTAACCATGGTGGTGGTGTTCACACGGGCTATGTAATTTGTGGGGCCCATTGCAAAATGAGAATGCAGAGCCCCTTATGCAAAACTGATTAATAATTCCAAAATGGTTACGACAAATCAAGCAGGTGGAAGAGGAGAGGCAGGGACGGGTGAAGTTATATCTGATGGTTACAATACACATTATAGGGGGGGTGGACACAATAGTCATGCAGATACCAAAATGTTTGTGACTTATAACATTCTGGGGAATTCAACTGAATGTAAGGCCCTTGCAAGTGCAGGGCAGGCTCTGGGTGCTGCACGGGTTGTATGCCCACAAAGCCAGCCCTGCACAGGCTCTGGCCTTAAGACCCCACAACCTGCTTCTGGCTAATTTGTCTGGTCTCACACACCCTCATCCCTGGCTCCTCGTTCTACGCTCAGATGGACAACGTGAACCTGGCCTGGCTTCATGCTGAGTCCAGATTCTACCCTTTGAAATCTCTCAGATTCCTCTGCGTTTCTCTGTCAACATTGCCACTGCCCCACTTCGAGAGCCCATCCGCTCTTCCTGGATGGAGGAAGCCTTCTCTTTAGTCTCACCCTCCAAACCATTGTCTATAGTGTCTGCCAATTGAATATTTAAAGAGCCAAATCTGATGGTGTCACTCCTCTGCTTAAGAGCCTACCAGGGCTTGCCAGTGGTTTTCAATGAAGTCCAAACTCTTTAATATTGCTTTCAAGGTCCTGTATGACCTACCTTCTACGATAGAAGATAAAAATAAAATAATAAACAAGACAGATGCTTTCTTTGCCAGGAGACTCAAAACATTAACTAAGGACTACAAAAAAACTAAGTAAACATGATTACCATGGTTTTCAATAGCCAAAGGTCCAACTTTCCCAAGGAGCTGAACAGGTGACGTTCATGGTAGAGTTAACACTGAAAGGGTGTGGTTATCAGGAGAGAAAACAGTAACTAAAGTTAAAGCTTTTCAGTTGTTGGAATATCTTAGCTGAAGATTATGAAAGAAATCAGATGGGCTTGTAAATGGCAATAACTATATATTCAGAGCCATTGCAAAATGCCTGGGTGAAGAGGGTTTTGTGTTTGTTTTCCAAACACTTTCATATATTCCCTCTTCATTTACTCCAGTAAATGAGGTTCTCAACCTTCCTAATGCTGCGACCCTTTAATAACGTGCCTCATGTTGTGGTCACCCCAACCATAAAATTATTTTCGTTGCTACTTCATGAATGTTTGGGGGTCACCACAACATGAGGCACGGTATTAAAGGGTCGCGGCATTAGGAAGGTTGAGAACCACCGGTTAACTCCTTACAGCCACCCTGACAGGTAGGTAGGGCACACGTATTTATAATACCTTGAGTAGGAAATTAAGGCACAATGGGTTAATTGACTTGCTTTTCTCCCCTTTATAAATCGGTGGCAGAAAAGGATTTGGAAGCTACATCTGTAGCTATTGCTCTGTATTTCCGACCAATCGAGAAACCTATGCGATTAGGTGAACTCTGCGGGGCCTGGTTTAAGAAAAAGCACAATGTTCTCAGATGGCATGACCCTGGCTCACGTGTCTTTTACAAAGCTATGGAAAACGCAGCTGGGCAAATGTAGCCGGTGTGTTTATCCACAGTAAATGATCTCTTCCAGTTCTTTGTTTGGTTTTTTAATAGAATCTAATTACTGCCATTAGAGAATATGTTTTTATTCTGGAAACAGTTTTAAAAAGTTTATTGAAGTATTTATGATGGAACATCTGTGATCTCTTTGGGATTATTTATTATTCCCAGTGTTATGCATGATTCCTTTATTATGAATGTTTGTCTAAGTTTCCATGTCATTAAAGAAGTTTAAAGACCTCTCTGTTCGTGATGTAGCTACAAAGAGCGGCCCCAAACATATATATGATACAGCGGATTGTTTTCTTTTTCTTAGAAGCAGGGCGTGCTGCCAGCGAGGGCCACACTCTCGCCCTCTGGAATCCTTCTGAGGCAGCTGCAATATGCCAGGCACAGTGTCAGGGTCTGTGAGAAACATCCGAGTAAGGTCACTCTTGGTTCCTATGAGCTCACAGATGGGTGGGGAAGCCTTCACAGAAAGACAAACACCTGTGACAATATCAATAACCCTTCTGGCACACGTTACTGAGGGCCTGCTGTGGGCTGGCTCACTGCTAAGTGCTGAGGATTAAAAGAAATACATAGACATTATCACTCCACTTTGGAAGAAAAAAAATCTAAAACTCTTACAATTGGAATTTGCAAGCAGTCCTTCTCCTGTGACATTATCTTATTTAGGCCTGACAGTCACTGTAAAGGATCCTCATGCCATCGTATGACTGTGAAACCTGAGGTTCAGAGAGTTAAGACAGTTTCCTGAAGTCACAGAATGAGCGGCTGAGTCAACAAATTATCTTTAAACCCAGAGTCCAGGATTCTCTCCACAAGAGTGTTAAAGGAATTTATCCTAATAATTCTGTCTCAATGTTATTTTCTTTTCCTTTTTTAAAATTTATTATTATTATTTTTTATTGTTTTACTTTTTCTGAGACAGAGTCTCACCTATTAACCCATGGTAGAGTGCTGTGGCATCACAGCTCACAGCAACCTCCAACTCCTTGGGCTTAGGTGATTCTCTTGCCTCAGCCTCCTGAGTAGCTGGGACTATAGGCACTCGTCACAATGCCTGGCTATTTTTTTGTTGCAGTTTGGCCGGGGCTGGGTTTAAACCCACCACCCTTAGTATATGGGGCCAGCACCAGCTGAGCCACAGGTGCCGCCCCCCAATGTTATTTTCTTTATGTAAATCCTTTCAGATGAAAATAGATTGTTAATTGAGAAGTTTTCCCACACTAGAAAGACCATAAAAAGATGACAGGCATTCAACTCTTGAATATGAAATTAGGACAGAATGTGAGGAAGTTAAGATACAAAAGTAGCCAAAACAACCCATCTGTATAGGGAAAAGCTGAGGGGAAGACATTTTAAAAATATTTCCCCTTAATTCGCTATCATGTCTCCTGTAGGACCTCATGTAAAAGAATAAATTAAAGAGAACTGTGACAAATCTTGATCATTTACTGTTCTCATTTTATGTTTTCTCCCAGGTGAAGCCATTCCTCTAAGGACCCAGTAAGCAGCTTGGCTGATGCCTCTAGAAATATAGGCCAGAAACAAGCCAGCTTTTGTTTCTCAAGAATCCAGATCATGGCAGCGCCCATAGCTCAGTGGGTAGGGTGCCGGCCACATAACTCAGGGCTGGCCAGTTCAGGCCCAGGCCTGCTAAACAACAATGACAACTGCAACAACAACAACAAAAAAAAATAGCTGGGCGTTGTGGTGGGGGCCTGTAGTCCCAGCTACTTGGGAGGCTGAGGTAAGAGAATTGCTTAAGCCCAGGAGTTTAAGGTTGCTGTGAACTGTGATGCCACAGCACTCTACCAGGGGTGACAAAGCGAGTCTCTGTCTCAAAAAAAAAAAAAAAAAGACATTTGCCTGGTGCTGCTTCGCACACACACAGGGACAGGGCTCTGTTTAGTATTAGTTTTCTTTTACCTTTTTTCAGCACGCACCTAGCTGAGCATTGAAGCAAGGTGAGAATCAAGCACCTCAACCAAGTATTCTGAATCAGGTTGAAACAAACTAAATTTATTCCCAAGAAAGGAGTAAAACACCACTAAATAAAACCAGCAGCCATTGAATTTCACATTATCGTCCATGCAGTGCTATTCTAGATAGGAGTTGGCGTATGTCCAAACAACTCATCCTCAGTGAATGCTCACCACGCTTTGATTAAATACTCATGACTAAGTGTCATGGCTATTTTTGCACATAGAGGAAATCAGAGTATAGCAAATTTCATGGTTTCTTTAAAAACAGTTTAGACACACTAGTGTTGCTCAGTCAGTCCAGGGAGAAAGCAGGCATGAGGTCTCTAAGGAAAGAGCAGGCAGATCCCAAGGCGACGTTTTCTCTGGAAGCCCAATTTGCCATTCCTCTGACTCAAACTAGGCCAGGAAAGTGGGCAGAACTCAGTCAGAACCAGTCCTCTGGTTGGCAATGTGTAACGACTGTAAATGCTAATCTCATTAGGACCTTTTGTCTTAATGATTCACAATGCCTCATCTGATATCTGACATTGTATCTCTCCTTTTGAATCCTTGTTTTGTTTTTGTTTCTTTTCGAGACAGGTCTTGCATGTCCCTCAGTAGAGTGCAGTGGCTCTTTCTAGGAGCAGTCCCACTGCTGCCTGCCCAGGGGTCTTCACTTGCTCACTTTCAGTCCTGGGCTGGTTCAACCCTCCTTAGGCACCTGGTGGTCCTGCTCAGAGGGGTCACCGTGCTGATGCCACACTTAGTACCAAAACTGGGCCAGCAGAGCTCACAGCAGCCCAGAACTCCTGGCCACCAGCCATCCCTGGCCTCAGCCTCCTCAGTAGCAGGGGCTACAGGCACTCGTCACCACACCAGGCCTATTCTGTCTCTTTAAAACAATCCTGAGTCAAGAGACAACTGGGGGACTGGGTGCCGGGGATCTTACCTATAATCCCAGTACTCTGGGAGGTCAAGGTAGGTGGATTGCCCGAGCTCAGGAGTTCTAGACTAGCCTGAGCAAAAGCAAGACCCATTCTCTAACAATACCCAGGCATTCTGGGCACCTGTAGTCCCAGCTACTGGGGAGGCTGAGGCAAGAGAATCACTTAAGCCCAAGAGTATGAGGTTGCTGTGAGCTATGAGGCCATAGCACTCTACCGAGGGCAACAAAGCAAGACTCTGTCTCAAAATAAAAAAAGAGAGAAAGAGAAAAGAAAAGAAAGGGAAGGGAAGAGAAGGGAAAGGGAAAAGGAAAGGAAAAGAAAAAGAAAACTGGAGGCTGTGGAAGTGAAGCCTACTTTCACCCTGAGATCTCTGAAGGGTTTAGCAACTTGGTGGGTCCCTCCTCTCCCATAGCCAAGGCCGAATGAGGGCTGAGTCCCGGGAAAGTTCTGGGGGCTTTAGATACACCTTCTTGCTCAATCATCCCAACAAACCAGTGAGGTGAACGCTATCCTTCATTTTACCGATGAAACAAATGGGGTCAAAGGGGTGAGATGGTTGCCTCGGGGCCATGCAACGCACCTGGTCAAGTCTCCTGCCCATTGAACTATTCCACGGTACTTTCCTGTGATTTTTTTCCAGGGATTAGGAGATCTCTCCAGACAGTTTTCTCCTCCTTTAACCTTATTTCTCAGCTCTGCCATTCCTGGTTTTCATCATCTTACCTCAGAGTAGAATTCTGTTCCTAGGCAGACTGACTCGGAATTAACATCCTGGATCAACTGTCTACCTAGCTTTCTGTATCAATTTCTTCTATGAATATTATACTTTTGTCAACCTAAATAACAAACAGAGAGAGGCTTTCTATAAAAGGAAACATTTACTCGGGAATAGGGCATTGCAACGGGCATGCATGTGCCATAAGAAACAGTATGTGTTCGGGGAGATAAAGGAAGACAAAGGTTTTTACAGGAGAAATGAGGAGGATCACGTAATTGTTTTTGAGATAATCATCTCTGTCTTCAAAGATCTATAACGAGGGTGGTACCAGAAGTATGCCTTTGTGCAAGCCTGCTGTTTTTTCAGAATCTTTTGTAACCGTTTTTGTTATCTGACTTTATGCTGAGAACCCCTTTTTCATGCCCTTCCCAGCTCTACTTGTCCAGGGTGATTTTTACACAAGAAACTCCATCTTGATTCTGACAACTTGCACACCTTATATCCTCCTGGGCTTCAGTCCTATACCCAGTTATGCCCCTCAGGCAGTGGTTCTCAACCTTTCTAATGCTGGGACGTATTTTCAATGTTACAAAAGGGTCACGGCCCTCAGGTTGAGGACAGCTGCCCTAGGATATGAGAGTGATTCAACATCAGGGAAGAGAGTTTGGATATGAACACAGAGTCTTCTATTCACTCTCCCATCCTTGACTTCACATATTATGGTGAAAGTCTTCCAATAGCAAGGAGGCAGGGAAAGAAGTTAGCACTAAGGAAAGAAGATAGTAAAAATGCCTAGATTTTTAAATGCCGACTATACTCTCACTATTTTTTTTTTTTTTGAGACAAACCCTCATTCTGTTACTCCCAGGCTAGAGTGCTATGACCTCTGCCTAACTCACAGCAACCTCAGACTCCTGGGTTTAAGGTATCCTACTGCTTCAGTCTCTAGAGTAGCTAAGACTGTGGATACCTGCCCAAATGCCAAGCTAATTTTTCTATTTTTAAGGAGAGATGGGATCTTGCTCTTGCTCGGGCTGATCTAAAACTCCTGAGCTCAAACCATCCTCCCACCCCCAGCCTCTCAGAGTGCTAGGATTACTGGCATCAGCCACCGTGCCAAGCCTGTATTCTCATTTTAAATTGACCCTCTAAGACTCAAGGTTAGGAAGGATGCGGTCAGATGCCGGCACCTGCAAACAAGGGATACCCTTGAGAAAATTAGAAAACAAAGGAAACATTCAGAGTAGAAATCACACGGTGCTATAGTAAAGCTGGAATTCAGAAACACAAGGCCCACTAATAAAGGGAACAGTTTATTTATTGCCTAGTACTTATGTACAGAGAGTTTTGCTGACATATTCTGAGTTTTCAATTATCAATATGGTGGGTTCTCAGGGGTACTCATTTTACAGATAAGGAAACCGAGGCAAGCATCGGTCATTGTTACAAACCTAGCAAGTACCAAATCTAGGATTTGAAGAGAGGAGTATTGATTACAAAGGTCACGTTGTAGCCACGAACGCTATGACTGAGCCTCCAATCTGTTCTCTTGGGTTAACATGTTTCAATCAAAATGCTTATCTAGGCCTTAAAACAATTATACTCAATACACTTTGGGTAAATACAAAGAATCCTAGTTATTTTTCTTAATGTTACCAAATGGATCTGCTTAGGACATGATTATCTGAGTCAATGATTACAAATATTGCATTATCTCAGACTAAGGACGAATCTTCACGTTTATTCAATATTAACAAACATTTGAGTTAACTACTATGTGCCAGGCTTAACTTGAGCTTGGCTCTGAGAATCCAGCTGTGAAATAATCACAGTCTATCGCCTCCAGGGAGCTCACAACCTAGTGAAGAAGACAGATGTGCAAAGAGATAGCTATATTCCAGGAGGTGGGTACCTCTGTGAACTCTAGCCAGAGTGTGGGGCTCGAAAGACCTCCTTGGGCCCCCAGCTTCCTCAATGGGGAAGGGTGAGAAAGGGTTTCCTAAAGGAATTAAGGTCTTAAACATAAGACGAGTTCACAAGGCAGAGGAAGAGGAAGAGTAGTCCATGGAGAAGAGCACAGGTGTGGATTTGAGAGAACACAGCATGTTCAGGGAACCCTGTCTTAACCCAGCGTGTTAGTATCTGTTATCTAGAACAACAATAAACATGACTCTGGCTACATGAAGGAAGCATTTCCAACTCTGCTGTGTTCTTTGGCTCAAAATATTGTTCCCATCTGTTTCATTTGTCCAGAGTACACAAAGAACATGAAAGATAAGGTGGGAACTTGTCCGGGTGAGGCCAGGCTCTACCCAAAGAAAGTCTTTGCCTAGAAGTCTCTTTTCAACAGTAGAGAAAAGGATTTGAAACAAAGGCCTAATGCAGGGAAGAAAAGAAGAAAGGAAAAGAAGAAAAAAAGAAGTATTTTCTGAGCTAAAATTCAACATTAACTCAGGTGAAACAATTACTTTTATGTCAATATATGTGAGTTTTTCCTTTGTTGTCAATCACAACTCTTAAACACAACTTTTACAGAAATAAATAGTAACATATACTTCGTTATCATGCATAGTAATATAAAATAGTCCATAAATCACTAAAATATGAGTAAAATTTTGGAATTTATTTTATCTTCACTAATCCAACACAAGAAGGAAGGGGTTCATGTTGGTTTGTCACGTTCAATTAAACAATAACACTGATGCACATTGTTTAATGAAAACTTCATATATAAGTTAAGGATCTGAAAATTAGACTATAATGAATTTAGATGCAGCAGTCACATGACGGCACGGTTAATTTTGTGTGTCCACTTGAAAGGGCGAAGGGATGCCCAGATAGCTAATAAGATGCTATTTCTGCATGTGTGTCTGTGGGGTGTCTCTGGACAAGATTAGCATCTGAATGGTAAGTTGAGTAGAGCAGGGGACCCTCCCCCATGTAAAGGGGCATTATCCAATCAGTTGAGGGCACAAATAAAACTAAAAAGCAGAGAAGGGCAGATTCACTCTCTATGGTTGAGCTGGGACAGCCATCTTCTCTTGCCCTTGGACATCAGTATTCCTGGTTCTCTTAAGCCTTGGATGGAACCTATACCACCAGATTTCCTGGTCCTTCAGCTTCAGATGATGGATTCCTCAGTCTCCATAATTGCATGAGCCAATCTCCATAATGAATCTGTTCTTACACATTTATATCTGTATTATCTATCTATGCTATTTGGTTCTGCTTCTCTGAAGAACTCAAACTAATACACACAAATATAGATTGAAATAAATATAATGTGATTCTTTTTCTATTTTATTTTCTCCTCTCAGAAAGGACGTGGGATAGCATGGAATCTGAAAATTGAATTTTAGTTTGGTCACTCAGTAAGTCTATAAGCTTAAGTCATTTCACTTTTTTAAGCATGTTTCTTCAGCAATAAATAGCATTAACTATATCCACAACACGTAGTTGGTAGGGCCCTGGTCCTAGAGCTCACTGACTAGTCCAGACTCCAGCCTCTAATGAGAAGTGACACTGACCTTAATCTATTTCAATCCTTTGTCAGGAATGTGCTGGCAAGTGTTAACACAGAGACACATAGGAGGTACTAAGGGAACTCGGGAGGTAGGAAAAATTAGGCAATATAGAAAATATAGGACACAAATATTAGAAACAACCTATGAATAGAAATGAATGCCTGCCAATCTGGCCCATTCTGAAACCTTCAAGTCATTCATTAATCCATCTACCCACCCATTCATCGGTCCTATGAATTAACATCCCATTCCCTCAATGTACATGCACTGAGACATCTTATAACTAAAGTAGGTGTAGTATCCAGAGATATGGTGTGTTGACCAGGGGCTTCCAGAAGGTAGGTCATTACTTTAGTGAAAAAGAACATCATGTAATCAATGCAGTGGCCACGATACGCATGTGGTGATGGGAAGCAGGATAAAGAAGGGCAGTGAACCCGGGCTGGCTCAGCAGGAAGCCTTCCTGGAGTAGATAAAGCCACAGCTGACTTTGAAGGAATCCTAAGGGTTAAGGAGATGAATCAGAGGATGGGAATGTGAAGAAGAGTTTAAGGAATGAGGACCACATGTGGGAAGATACAGAGTAAGGGACCTTCAAGAAAATCCAAGTGTGATTTGTGGTGGGGAGCAGCAGGCGTTAGGTCTGGAGATACAGTGGAGAGTCTGGACTGGGCAGGAAGCTCTCCACTGCCATGCTATGGAGTGGACTTGACAGTGACCTCTGCAGACTCAGTCAGGATCTAACTGGCATTTTTTAAACTTTATTTTAACCATACTGTGGGAGTTGATTTCAACTGGATCAGGAAAATTTTGGCAATGATCCAGTCAATAAACGATGAGGCCATGAGAACTGGTAGGAAGTAATGAACTTTTAGAAAGTTGAATCAGCAGCAATTTGTGAACACTTTGTGAAACTCAGTGAGTTTTGTGCCAGAAAGTGAAAAGGCTGCAGTGACTTCAAGTTTTCTTGCTGAAGCAATTAGGGAAAAGTTAAGACAAATGAACCCAATAATTGTTAAATTTATTCTATGTACTACTAAGCATTGTGCTGGGTGTATATATTCATGGCCTCATTTAATCTTGATAATAATCCCATGACATAACTATTATCACCTCAACTTTGTTTATATTTATTTATCTTTGGAAAGAATTCTCGCTCTGTTGCCCTGAGTAGAGTGCCTGGCATCATAGCTCGCAGCAACCTCAAACTCCTGGGCTTAAGAGATCCTCTTGCCTCAGCCTCCTAAGTAGCTGAGATTACAGGCACCGGCCACAATGCTCAACTAGTTTTTCTGTTTTTACTGCAGACAGAGTTGCTCTTGCTTAGGCTGGTCTGGAACTCATGAGCTCAAACAATCTACCCACATCAGCTGCCCAGCGTGCTATGATTAGAAGTAAGAGTCAGCGTGCTCAATTACAAGTTTTAGGGCAGAGAAGTAATTTTCATAAGAGCACCCAAAGCGAAAATGATTGGAGTCGGAGCCACTGACGTCTACCTGCCTCATCTATCAGGCAATAGTATCAGACCTTCTGGGGGGATGGGTCTTGCCACAAACCAAGACAGCAAATTTTGAAAAAAGATCTGGTTTGGGAGGCATATGGAAGTGAGGAAAGAGGAACACCTGTGGGGTTAAGAGGTAAACAAACACTGAATCCCAACCCAGCAGCCCAGGGGCCTGAGTGACAGATAACAACACTGATGACTTGTGAACAGACAGGGTGCTGACTGACAAATGTTTGTTGGATTTACTAACAAAAATATTGATGGTTTGTAACCTTGAAAAGAATAATTTTAACTTTAGAGGAGTAGTGGAGACAAAACCATATTGGGATTGTTAAAAAACAACTTGGCCAACCAGGCACAGTGGCTGAGGCATATAATCCCAGCACTCTGGGAAGGTGAGGCCAGTGGATCACTTGAGCTCAGGAGTCTGAGACCAGCCTGAGCAAGAGCAAGACCCTGTCTCTACTAAAAATAGAAAAACTAGCCAGGCTTTGTGTTGGGTGCCTGTAGTTCCAGCTACTTGGGAGGCCAAGGCAAGAGGATCACCTGAGCCCACAAATTTGAGGATCACTGTGAGCTATGACACCATAGCACTTTACACAGGGTGACAGAGTGAGACTCTGTCTCAAAAAAAAAAAAAAAAAAAGAAAGAAAAAGAAAATGACTTTGCTAAAAAAACTAAATCCAACTTGAAAACTATTTATAAGTTCTGAAGGGATGGAAAAAAATGAGTTATTTCTAAGAAGTGAGCCCAGTCAAGGAAGGCTTCCTACTGGACCAAGGCTGGGAAAACACAGATTGATGGCATCTTGACCTCTAGGTAAGATCTTGGCATTAATCTTAAAGGTAACATGGGAAATTTCCTGATTCTGTACAACTGAGAACTCCAAATATGTCAAAAGTACCGAATTTGTGTAAGGATCCATCATCAGTTATGGGACCAGAAAAGCCTCCTCTGGCTCAGTACTTGTAGCACAGTGGTTCCGGTGCCGGCCACATGCACCGAGGCTGGCGGGTTCAAACCCAGCCTGGGCCAACCAAAAAATAGCCAGAGTTGTGGTGGGCACCTATAGTCTCAGCTACTTAGGAAGCTGAGGCAAGAGAATCACTTGCATCCAAGAGTTTGAGATTGTTGTGCACTATGATGCCATGGCACTCTACTGAGGGTGACATAGTGAGACTCTGTCTCCAAACAAAAAACAAACCAAAAAAGCCTCGTCTTCCTCAGCTTTGACACACTCTGCACTCTGCAGAATCCCAGAAAAGAAACATGTGGTCGGTCCACCACCTGTGTACAGAGAGAATTAAAAGTAAATGCTGAGTAGATAAAGAAGAAAATTTATCGACTGCATGTGTGTGTAGACACAAATCCGCAAGGATCCCCATCCACCTTCAGTTCACAGGTAATAATACTGCAAATAAGTATCCCTTCAACCTTTCAAACTTCCTGTATTGTTTGGATTCCTAGGCTTTGAGTTTTCTCTGCATAATCTAAAGCTACTTGCACAAAAAGAAAAAAATGTATGATAAATAGAATTCCTTTTGAATCTTTTCTTTTGTTCAGACAGAGTCTCACTCTGTTACTTTGGGTAGAGTGCCGTAGAATCACAGCTCACAGCAACCTCAAACTCTTGGGCAGGTGATCCTCTTGCTTCAGTCTCCCAAATCTCTGGGACTACAGGTGCTGACCACAACAACCAGCTACTTTGTCTATTTTTAGTAGAGATGGGGGTGGGGGTCTCACTCTTGCTCAAGCTGGTCCTGAACTTAGCAATCCACCCACCTCAGCCTCCCAGAGTGAGGCATGAGGCCACTGTGCCCGGCCCCTTTCGATTCCCTTAGAACCATGGATGAAGGTACTGCTTTAAATAACAAAACACAAAATTGACTTACTTCAAACCACCTATATTTTAAATATGTTTACAAATAGAAACAATAATCCTGTTTACTAAGTCCTCAAAAGAATGTAATAATTACCCAAAATTTCAAAACATCTTGTTCCAAAATTGAACAACAGAAATTGTGACAACTGAGAAATGTTTCTTTTTTTTCTCCTCTCCTCTCCTCTTTTCATTCCTTTTTAGAGACAGTTATCACTGAATTGCAGTGACCTGATCATAGCTCACAGCAGCCTCAAACTCCAGGGCCCTACACTCAAATGATCCTCCTGCCTCAGCCTCCTAAGTAGCTAGGACTACAGGAACATGCCACCCTGCCCAGATAATTTTTTTTCATAGAAACGGGGTTTCTCTTTGTTGTTCAAACTGGCCTCGTACTCTGGCCTCAAATGTTTCTCCCCCTCAGCTTCCCACCTTGCTGAGATCACAGGTGTGAGCCACTGTACCCAGCCCTATAACTGAGAATTTTAAAGTATGATTTCTCAGACTTCATTTCAAAGATGTAAAATAATACCTGTTGAGTCATGGTGTTGCGGCTTGTTTTATAAGAAATAAATTATAATGTGTAACACAATGATATGAAGCTGGCAGGAAAAAGATCTTAAAACCAGCAATATTTGCTAGGAGAGGACCAAGTGTAATTACAAAGAGAAAGGACCGTCGCAATTTTCTGACAGTCCTGATGTTCTAGTTACGAATATCACAGAGGAGGCAGAGACGACAGAACTGCTAATCCCACATGATGGTTTCAGAGTGAGAAGTTTCTGATTGATGTATTAAAAAACTTTTAAAATGATACGTAGGATTCATCCAAAAACAATACACCGGAAAGATGATTATTAAATCAAGAGTTTCCAGAGTTTGGGTGCTTACTTTAATTTTCACACTAAAACACATTCATTTTGTCCTCAAAGGTATTAAGCTAGTTTCATACCCTTTCTTGAACCAACTAAACGTATAGCCCTTTCCACAGGGTTCTGGATAAATCTCTATCATTTTTATTGTGCTTTATTTTAGGTTATCTTGAACAGTGGACTCAGGCCCCTCATGAGTCAGCGTCATGGAAATTTCCCAGACCTGTGTAGTGACGCTCGTGTAACCCTGTCCCCTCAGAAGCCTTCCAGGAAAGCTGAATCGGTGGCTCCTTCATTCTGAGACCTTCCTGTGCTCTGTGTCTGTTCATTCCTTCAGAGAGAGATCGTCCCCGACCTCAGCAGAGGCTGTGAGCATCCTGCCAGCGAGGTCACCTGGTACTGTGAGGGGTCTTAACTCTTCTACCACCTGAATCAGCCAAGTGAGAGCCCCTTCAGACCTGGTGCTGTCACCCCTTTTATTCCTTGTAAACATGAACCCCCCAGGGGAGACAGATTCAGAAGCACTTTCACAGCTGAACTTGTGCATAGCTTTGCCTTGGCATCAGAGCCCCAGCATCTGAGTGGCAATTGCATCCTCAGCTCCCTCCAGATGAGGACCTGATGCAGATCCTCACTGCAGGCCGCCACAGCTCCCGGAGAGTGGCTGTGGCAACGGCCCAGAGGAAGTAATCAGAAGGTGGCACTGCAGATGCCACAGGTGCCATGAGCACCCCCCACACACACACACCAGGAGGGCTTTTTTCCTCTCATAAATGTTACAATGTTTTAAATTTCTGAATACTTTATTCTAATACATTTTTGAGAATTTTCTGTCGTTTTGTTTTTTGAGGAGGAGCTCATTAATTAAATTATTTTCTAAAGAAGTTGAAAGCACAGTAAATTTGTTCTTCTTTTTTTAACTCTTTTTCTTTTCTTTTTTTTTTTTTTTTGGATCAACATAATTTAAATGTGCCATGGAAGTTTAACTATAGGTTCAAGTGTGTTGTGAGATTAAAAAAAAAAGGTTGAAAATCACTGGTCTAGAGATAGGAAAGAAACTCATTTGGATCACAGAATAGTTAGACTGGTCTCCTAGCAGGGAAGTGTATTACAACTATATTTTTCAAACATTCATTGACTTTCTGTGCCTAAGAAATAGTTTTTTTCAAGACAGAGTCTCACTTTGTCACCCTCATTAGAGTTATGTGCCATCATAGCTCACAGCAACCTCAGACTCTTGGGCTCAAGCAATTCTCTGGCCTCAGCCTCCAGATTAGGTGGGACTACGGGTGCCCAGCTATTTTTAGAGACAGGGTCTCACTGTAGCTCAGGTTGGTCTCAGAACTGGTGAGCTTAGGCAATCTGCCCACCTCAGCCTCCCTGAGTGCTGGGATTACAGGAGCAATCCCGTGCCAGCCCCTAAGAAATAATTCTTCTTTTACAGTTTCAAGCAAGGTCTAAATGACCTTCCCTCCTTCCTTCCTTCCTCTGTCCCTCCCTTCTTTCCTTCCTTCCTCCCTCCCTCCCTCCCTTCTTTCCTTCCTCCCTCCCTCACTCCCTCCCTTCTTTCTTCCCGCCCTCCCTCCCTTCTTTCCTTCCTTCCTTCCTTTTTTTTTTTTTTTTTTATTTCTTGGCTTATTAGGTTCACCTCTGACAGGGCAAGTCTTTTCCAGGGCTTGAGAGTTTCCTTGCAACTTCTCTTTGGTACTAACAGCCACACTACAAGAGGTTTGGGCTCCCTTACCTTTTTTCTTAAACTTTCCTTCTGATTACTTATTTTCTCTACCTCTGGCTTTCTATGCTACTCTGCCACACCTTAACCTAGCTATATAATGTTATCTGCAGGAATATACTATCATGCACAGATTTATGATCTAATCACACAATTTGTATATCACGATTACTCCAAGTCTGGTAAGAAGCGTCTAGCACGTCTGACACACAGATCACCAAGTGACAAAATGCCTGCCCTGAGGTGCTTAAAATCTAGGTCAGACAGAAGCTAGGATGTCTAACAAGCAAAGCAGAGCTGCAGAAAACGGTTGCGAAAATTAGCATTCGAAGGAGATAAACAAAAGATACTACTGGGTATATGAATTACAGCCACCTTTCCTAGGAGTAACATAAAAAAAAACAGCACAAAGAAAAAAGTACGTAACAAGGAAAAATACTTCCCAAAGCAGACAAAAGGATTAAAAACTAAGAAATAAAATAGATCAAGTTGGAGTCCAGATTGTGCACAGCCTAAATAGAACAAAATCACTGAACTCAATTTGGAAAAGGAGTTAAAGAAGCATGGCAAGTAGATTGACACAGAGGGGCTGGGCGCAGGCTCACGCCTGTAATCCCAGCACTCTGGGAGGCTGGGGCAGGTGGATCACCTGAGCACACAGTTTTGAGACCACCTTGACCAAGAGCGAGAACCCTGTCTCTATAAAAGTAGCTGGGCATTGTGGGAGGTGCCTGTAGTCCCAGCTACTTGGGAGACTGAAGCAAGAGAATAGCTTGAGCCCAAGAGTTTGAGGTTGCTGTGAACTATGACACCACAGCACTCTACCAAGGGTGACAAAATGAGACTCTGTCTCAAAAAAAAAAAAAAAACTGACTTGGAGGAAAACAGTGTCTTAGTTTTGTTTTTTGTTTTTTTTTTTTGAGACAGAGCCTCAAGCTGTCCCCCTGGGTAGAGTGCCATGGCATTACAGCTCACAGCAATCTCCAACTCCTGGGCTCTAGCGAGTCTCCTGCCTCCACCTCCCAAGTAGCTGGGACCACAGGCGCCCGCCACAATGCCCGGCTATTTTTTGGTTGCAGCCGTCGTTGTTGTTTGGCGGGTCCGGGCTGGGGATTCGAACCCGCCACTTTAGGTGTATGTGGCTGGCACCTTAGCCAGTTGAGCTATAGGCGCCAAGCCTGCACCTGCCCCTTCTATCCCCTTTAGGAAGGAGGGACAAATCTTGGTGTGGCCTTTGGAGCCCCTGAGAATGATGCCTCTTACATGCATGACACAGTAGCCTCCAGAGGCAGATAAAGATACTGAGATTCAGGGAGGGTCAGAGGCAGGGCCAGGACTTGAACTTCTTTCTCTCTGGCCTGTGTACACCATGGGGCGGTCCCCTGCAGATCTCAGGGCAGGAAAGGAAAGCAGAGGGGATGTTTGCTGAGTCCTTGCCCTAGGCCTGACCCCAGCCTGGCATGCTTGCCTCCCTGAGTGCTCCAGCCAGTCAGAGGCAGCACCGTCACACACCCACTTACAGGTGAGGAAGGAGCCCTGGCCACCCAAAGGTGGGAGAAGACTGGAATTTGCACCCAGCTCTACTTGGCTCCCATGACCATTTCTTGGGCAGGGACCCTGCAGGCTGCTTCCCTGTATAGCCCCAGAGTCTAAAGAATAGCAAAGGGAGTGGGTTTCTAGGTGACTTGGCCAGGTGAGGGCACTGTCCTATGCCTCAGTTTCCCCAGATCTACTTACCTACTGCATAAAAAGAAATAGTGGGCTCGGTGCCTGTGGCTCCAATGGCTAAGGTGCCAGCCACATACACCTGAGCTGGAGGGTTTGAATCCAGCCTGGGCCTGCCAAACAACAATGTCAGCTGCAACCAAAAAATAGCCAGGCATTGTGGTAGGTGCCTGTAGTCCCAGCTATTTGGGAGGAGGAGGCAGGAGACTCTCTTGAGCCCAGGAGTTAGAGATTGCTGTGATGCCATGGCACTCTACCCAGGGCGACAGCTTGAGGCTCTGTCTCAAAAGAAAGAATGAAAGAAAGAAATAGTGAAGAAAGCCCTTCTAGCCCACTCAGGTAGCATGTTCCTGTGTGTGGGGCGGGGGTGGAGGTGGGACGGTAGGGATAGCCTGGGCCCTGACATCAGATAGAGGCTCAAACTGCTTCCTCACTGTAAAGTAAGGCCAAGGCTGAGAAGGCCCTTCAACCACTGGTACCTGTGAGCAGGGATCACCTCAGGCCAGTCTTCTATGGGTCCCCAGGTTAGGTGGGAGAAGGAAAGACACCAATAGGGATGACCAGGGCCACCTAAGGCCATGTTGTGGGCAGGGACAGGTGCTATTATGGTGACCAAACCACACCCCTCTCCTGCCACACCCAGGCTGTGCCCTGCCTCCACAGAGGGTGATAAAAGACATGATCCTGGCTTCTAGAGACTGCCCTCGCCAGAGAAAAATGTCAGTGGGAGAGCCAGATACTCCTCCTCTTCATCACCACCAATACCACCACCATCATCTTTACCATCATGATGAACCTGGCAGAAGTTCAAAGAATTTCTTCCTCTGGCCAAACCAAAAGCTGTTCTGTGGAAGCAGGAGGCTGGGTGAGAAGCCCTCTTGGGGCCTCTGCCCAAGCATGGACTCCAGGCTGGGTCCAGGGAGCAGGAGAGGCCCAGCCTCATTTCAGGGATCCTCAGCCTGTCCTTTGAGCTTTCAGGAACCAGCAGGCAGTATGGCTCCAGGTACACTCTAGAGGTGGAGGGCAGCAGTGGGAGCACAGCAGTGTGAGTGTACTTAGTGCCACAGAACATATACTTATGAGGTGTATGTTTTACCACGATCTTTTTTTTTTTTTTCTTTTTAGAAGCAGTCTCACTTTGTCACCCTCGGTAGAGTGCTGTGGCATCACAGCTCACAGCAACCTCCAGCTCTTGGGCTTAGGTGATTCTTTTGCCTCAGCCTCCCAAGTAGCTGAGACTACAGGTGCCTGCCACAATGCCCAGCTATTTTTTTGTTGCAGTTTGGCTGGGACCGAGTTTGAACCCACCACCATCAGTATGTGGGGCTGGAGCCCTACTCACTGAGCCACAGGCGCTGCCTTTACTACAATCTATTAATAAAACATTATCTTTATTTTAAAAATTAAAAAGAGGTTGGGTGTGGTGGCTCATGCCT
>CAUYTI010127875.1:0-10571 GCA_963575145.1 Galago senegalensis | reverse complement strand
CTGGAGCTGCTTGCTCTTCTGGGTGTCATTCAGTGGCTTAGAGACAGGATGAGGTATGCTGGTTGCCTGTAATTGCTTCTGCGTGTGATTCTGAACTGGTTTGTGGCTGGAGATAAGCTTTTGTGCTTGAGAAGGAATGCGCTGGGAGGAATTTGAAGGGCACAGGACCCGCTGAGCCTGACCACTACTTGCAGGTAATGGATTCTGACCGGAAAACTGCTGGGTCACTGGAACGCGTTTTGGACCATCAAGTGGAACCGTGGCCTAGGTTGGAAAGAAAAATGGACTTTATCATCTTGATAAAAGATGAACATTTTGAGAATCATACAAAGTTTGTTCTCTAACACGACAAAATAATGAAAGAGGTAGAAGGAAAAAAAGCTATTCTTAGCACTCCAGAGAATATAGCAAGTACATGGCTGAAAGGAATATCCAACTCCTCAACTCCTCACCCCAAGCGTTCTTGTTTTACTCTCCTCCCCTACTCCTAAACTGTTATTTAGGAAAGAGTTACAATGCAAAAACTTTATACCATAATCCCAACTACTTTGAAATTTCTTTGATAATACATGTTTAGAAAAAAGATCCAAAGAAATACATCAAAATATTCAACAATGGTTATCTTCAAGATAGTTTTAGAAAGCAGTCTAAATTTTGGTTTATGCTAGATTAACCAAGGTTTCAGTTCCAAGTACTTACAAAATGGACATGAGCAAAAAAAGAACTTTGACAGAGGACATGAATGTAGGCTCTTACAAAACTCATTACTAAGATATATTGTTTGCATACCTCTAAGCTTAAATAGCTAAAAGCCTGTGCTAATCAAACCAAAACGGGGTAGGGGTGAGATTTCCT
Organism: Galago senegalensis; assembly: GCA_963575145.1. Classification (NCBI taxonomy): domain Eukaryota; kingdom Metazoa; phylum Chordata; class Mammalia; order Primates; family Galagidae; genus Galago; species Galago senegalensis. The sequence goes on along the minus strand of CAUYTI010127875.1, from coordinate 9,716 downwards.
TCAGCTTCCACAGCCCATCATGGGGGCAAATGCTGGAAAGCGAAGCCTGGAAGGCCATCAGCAGCTCCCTGGTAAAAGTACTTTGCAAGAAGATGGAAGACTTCTAAATAGAGAGTCCATTACTTCTCAAATTACCACAGCTCCCACAACACAGCACAGTGAGGCAGTGACAAAACCATTTTAAATGTAGAATAACTTTCAAATGACCGTTATAGGAATTCATGATCAAATACAGTGACTCAAGGCATCATTTTCAAAGTGGTTATTCTTCTAGCCAATAAAAAAGTGTAAATATCCACTTATTTCAAGAGGGAGCCTTCTAAAACCAAGCCCAATACCCCATAAATGCATTAATGTATACATGATCTATGTGTTTACGATTTAATAAAAAATTTTAAAAAGAGATATATACATTAATAAAACCAAGCCCAAAACAAGTAATAGGTGTGTGTGTATATATATATATATATTTTTTTTTTTTTTTTTGAGACAGTCTCACTATATAGCCCTTAGTAGAATGCCCGTGGTGTCACAGCTCACAGCAACCTCAAACTCTTGGGCTTGAGCAATTCTCTTGCCTCAGCCTCTCAAGTAGCTAGGACTACAGGCGCCCGCCACAACACCCAGCTATTTTTTGTTGCACTTGTCATTGTTGTTTAGCTGGCCCGGCAGAGTTCGAACCCACCAGCCCCAGTGCATGTGGTTGGCACCCTAACCACTGAGGGTGGTTCTTATGCTGATTTCCTACAAGAAAAAAAATCTGGGAGTTACCATGATTAACGAATCTTTAAAGCAGTGGTTCTCAACCTTCCTAATGCCACAAGGTATTTTCATTGTTAAAAAGGGGTCGCGACCCACAGGTTGAGAATTGCTGCTTTAGAGCATTGCCTCAGTAGTCCACACACATTAAAGGCTAAAAACCAGAGGCGCATTCCTGAACTCCAGGCCTATCCTCATCTGAATTAAGCATTCCTCCTCAATACTATTAAGGGCCCTAAATAGACAAGTACCCAATGAAAAAAATCCAAATCTGAAACTTTTTGAGCAATGACATGCCACTCAAAAAGAAATACTCACTGCTGGAGCATTTTGGATTTTCATATTTGAGTTGCTCAACCATTAAATATAATGAAATATTCCAAAATCCAAATACTCTTCTGGTCCCAAGCATTTCACAGCAAAGGACCCGTATATAGTAAGGCCTGATATTGGTTCACAGGGGGTCTCAGTTCCTCACCAGCCAGGACCATGTGCTTTTCATCACTGTAATCTCTGCCTCTAACAAGCTCTGGCTTAAAGTGGGCTCTCAAGAAAAATTCACCAAAATGCCACTTGACATTTATCCACTCTGGATTTATCACTCCCTAAGTTATGACCAGAAAAAATATACCAAAAAGGTTCATTTCTGATGCAAGAAAGTATAGACAAGTTTTGGGCTTCTTTGGGGTAGTTTCGTATTATCATCCTGCATACAATGGAGGAGTGCAGATATTTAAACAGCTAACTGTAAGACAAGGCAGAACAAAAGAATTACAATTTGGAATCAGCAGACTGTTACCAAATGCCAAGTGACTAATTCATAAACAGAAGTAACAGGAGATCCAAATATACAATGCAAAGGAAAGCTGAGAATTCCAATCTCCATGTGAGTTCTATGAATGTGACTGAGATTTTAGAGATTACTCAATTTACCTTAATGGGCCCTGAAATGTAGTTTTCTTTTGATCTGTCCATGATGCCTGAAAAGAAAAAAGAACCTTTAATTTAAAAAATACCACCTGCTTCAAAGTGCTGTTGCTAGAGAGTGACAGTTCCCAGATGAAAGGCCTCCACAACACACAGGATTTCATACTTTTTGTCCAAAGGAAGCAGATGGGGGATGGAGTGCTTTCCCACCTGATACAGGACGTACAGGTGTGGGGCTTTTCCTACCAGGCCAACCCCTTGGCCCTGAACACTCAGGACTTCACTCCTCAACAGACTCATCTGGCTGCTGTATCCACTGCTCTTCAACAGGCCCCTCCCACTCATGTGCAGCCTGCTGCTATACATACTGCTACCTTAACAGTCCTCTTTATGACTGTCCCAGCCACCACCCCATCTCTCATCTCCCCTTCCAACAGCTAAGCTCAGAAAAACTACTATACATGTCATCCCTACCACCACCACCCCAGCCCATTCCCAATGGGCTTTCTCCCCCCACCATGTCAGCAGGCCCATGGCTGACCCCTACTCAATTCTGTCCTCATCTGGTGTTCTCATCAGAACGTGACAAGGTTGACCATGTCTTACAACTCCTTCACTTAGCTTCCAGCTTTATCTCCCACCTCACTATCTGTCCTGTCTTACCCTACTTTGCTGTATCCACTTCATGTTTCCCCAGTCTGTGTCTGGGGTGACCCAAGAATGAGTCCTTGGACCCTCCACTTCATCCAATGCCTTGGCTCTAACCATTTTATTAGGATAACTAAAAATGCATCCACTACCCTAACCTTTCCTCTCCCTAACCTGTCAGACTTAGGTATCCAAGTTATTTACTCAGGGTCTCACAGAAATGTCTGCCAGGAATCTCAATCCTCCACCAAGACAGAACCTCTTTTCTCCTGTGTACTTTTCCTCTCCTTGCTCATAGTGTGCCCTGAGTTCAGGCCTACAACTACTTCCCCATCTACACTCACTCCCTACGTTGAGTTCATCTAGTCTCTTGGCTTCCAATGTGTACCGTGCACAGGCTGATGACTTCCAAGTATCCTTCTCCAGCCCAGACCTCTCCCCTGAACTCCCAACTTAAACTTCCTAAATTCTACACATCTGTGCCTGGTTATTGGCGAGGCACCTCAGTGGCCCAAACTGAAGTTCTGATCCCTCTCCACTCCCCAAATCTATTCTCACAGATGTCTCCATCTCAGTTGATGGCAAATCCATCCTGCCAGTGGCTCAGGAATAATCCTTATTCTCTCTCAAACTCCACATCTAATCCATCAGCATATTTTGTAGGCTCTACCTTCAAAATCACTACTCACCTCCTCTACTACCACCACCTGCTCAAACCATTATTCCTTTCTAGATTGCTTCCAACAGGCTCCCAATGCCCTCCCTTCTTCTATCCTTGATGGGCTGTTCTCAGCCCTGCAGTCAGGGATCTCATAAACGAGTGTTGGTCCTTAGTTCAAAACCTCCCATGACTCCCCAACTGAAGCAAAAATAGTCAAACTCTGACCTACACAGCCAGGTCTATGAAGTCTCTCGCAACGTAGACCCAACCAACTCTGACTGCACCTCCTCTCCTCGTCCATGGCACACCAGCCACCCCGGGCTCCTTTCCTTTCTCAAACAAGTCCCCTGCCAAAGGTACTTTGCACTTCCTGCTCCCTCCACCTATTAGGCTCCTCCCCCATGTGTGCAGCTCAGTCCTTCATTTCACTGAGGTCTCTGATCATATGTCCTCTCCAAAACCATCTTATTTTTCTTATAATCTTTGATGTCTGACATGAACATCATATGCATCTGTTTGCTGCCTGTCTCCCCAGAGTCAGATATCCAGCCTGCTCAGACTCTGCACAGAAATAAGTTCCATGAAAGCTTAGCTTATAATAATTAGCCGTTAGGTTAATAGTACAAAAGGATGTAGTCCCACTATATTCACTGTTTCCACCCCAAAACCTACAACATAACATGTCATGAACACCAGTGCTTTAAGAATGAATCAATCCACTGACAAAGGAAATCAATAATAGTTTTTAACATTTAGTAAGCCCATACTGTGAGTCAGGCACAACAACCCATCAAATAGGTACATCAAGAAAGCAGAAACCTTTCTTACCCAGGTGCTCTCAGAATTCTAGCATCCCAAAGAACTCCCCACCCCCGTGTTTTCACATCCATTTTACAAATGAGCAAACAACTCCACAGAGAAGAGATGAAGACAGAACTGGGACCAATGAGGCTGGAGCCCTTATTAAAAACAAGGGGTGAGCAAAAATAAAAAGGAAATGCACACTTGTGTTATGCAAACATTAATTTTGCATATGTTCAAATACTTTCTTCACTTTCCCTGACAGTTACAAGTAGCAGAATAATGAGACCAAACGGGCCAAAGGACATTTATTCAACACTCTTCTGACAGAAGTTCCAGTTCACTCCACTTTTCTTCCTAAGAAAACTGAATAGGCTCAGCGCCTGTGGCTCAAGTGGCTAAGGCTCCAGCCACATACACCAAAGGTGGCGAGTTTCGAATCCAGCCCGGGCCGCCAAACAACAAGGATGGCTACTACCAAAAAAAATAGCCAGGCGTTGTGGCTGGCGCCTGTGGTCCCAGCTACTTGGGAGGCTGAGGCAGGAAACTCTATTGAGCCCAGGAGTTTGAGTTTGCTGTGAGCTGTGATGCCACAGCACTCTACCCAGGGGGACAGCTTGAGGCTCTGTCTCAAAAAAAAAAAAAAGAAAAGAAAAGAAAACTGAATAAAATGGAATAAGACTTGATCCAGAATTCTAGGGAGCGCTCCAGGAAGACTACCCTTCAGGTGATTCTTATCTACAACCAGATGACCTTTACAGAATCCATTCCGTTCAAACCAGAGATCCTATGATTTTGAAGAGAAAAGTCGTTAGCTTAATAGTACAGAGAGAGGTTTATATATTCTTTTTCCTCTCTGAGCCATGAATGTCTGCAGAGACATGAAAGAGAGGAGCGAGGAACTGAGTGTGTGCTACTGAAAAATGTTTAATTCAAGGAACGAAGGAGGTTAGATAAGAGGAAGTGATAGTAACAGTCTGGGACAGTAACTACGCATACCTCGCCCAGATGTCTGTTAGAATGGAGACTCTCAGGCCCAACTCCAGACCTAATAAAACAGGTTCTGCATTTTAACATCCCCAGATGATTGGTATTCTCAATGCAACATAAGCATCACCTGAAGAGTTTAATAATTAGACACCTGGGTCCTATCTCTATGCAATTCCGATTTCCTGGGCCCTGGGTGGGGCTATACTTTTAACAAGGTCTTCAAGTAATCCTGACATAACTGCTCCGAGGCCGACGGCTGACAGGTCCTGGCCCCAAAAAGACCTCTGCGAGGTCATCTTGTTCACTAATGCACCCACTCATCCTGTGTGGGCCTTCCCAGGCTATTCTAGCTAAACAGCCTCCGTTAAGCCGCACTACTGTTTTGTTTCCTTCGTAACACCCGTGACAGGTGCAAGTTATCTTGGGAGCTCGCCGTCTGTCTCCCCAAACCCCGCTAGAACCTGAACTCCAAGGCAGCAATGACCACCTGTCTCTCACCCTGCTTACCCCCAATCCCCTTCCATCGCTGGGTGTCATAACAAGTGGCTTTTTTTTTTTTTGAGACAGAATCTCAGTTTGTCGCCCGAGTGCTGTGCCGTCGCAGCTCACGGCAACCTCCAACTCTTGGGCTTAAGCGATTCTTTAGCCGCAGCCTCCCGAGTAGCTGGGACCGCAGGCGCCGCCACCGCGCCCGGTTATTTTTTTGGTTGCAGTTGTCATTATTGTTTGGCAGGCCTGGGCCGGGTTCGAACCCGCCAGCCACTGAGCTACGCACCGAGCCAACCAGTGGCATCTCAGAGGGCGCCTTGGCACCCCAGGGGCAGGTGCCGGGAGGGCCACAGAGACGCCATGGCCAAGGACGCAGGGGCCAGGGCGAACTCTGTCGCTCCGCTCCTTCCTTCTGGCCCGCAGCCCCCCAGTCTGCGAAGAGGACCCCCCCCAGCCGGCCGCCCCTCGTCCCCGCTGCCCTCGTCCGCCACACAAGGGTTAGCATCCCCCCCCCACACCCCCCCAGCCCAGTCCACCCGCCGGCTCCAACCTCAGATCCAAGTCCCGGAGTCCTCTCAGCTCTCAGCCGTTAGGATTCAAAGGCTCTTCTTTTTAAATAGGAGTTAAACCCTCTAACCCGAAAGCTGATTGGTCTGAGCGAGAGAGAGGCTGCCTTATGATTGGTTCACCAGGAGGCCGGCGGCAGGAGACACGTTCCGACGCGCAGACCAGGCGCAGGCGCACTGGCTCCCTACGACCCCGGAAGCGGTGGAGTCAACGGTTCGACAGACCCGTGACGGTTTTAGAGCCCGCGGTGTTCTCCGAGATCAGGCATTTGTCCGTGAGACAACACCTCCTTGACGTCAGCGTTGTCCCATAGGAGGTAAAGTCGAAGGAGGTGAACGAACCTTTTGAACATGCCAGTAAGATGGCGAGAAGGGCGAGAGAGTGTAGGACCTATCGATAGCGCAGCGCTCGGCGTGGCACCCTGTGCGCGTGCGCAGTAAACGTGCACTTGGAGCGATCGATTGGGCAGGCGTCGTGCCTCCATTTTTCTGGGAGCGAGCGGGAGACTGAGGGAGCGGGACCAGCTGGTACGGGGGATCTGGACGGACGGGGAGAGTGGCTGGTGCGGTCGACTGGGGCCTTTAGAAGGCCACAGAAAGGGCTGGAGCGAAGCGGGAAGAGTGGGGAGTCAGCAGGGATCGTACGCCCGGAGTTGGGGATCCCCCGAGTTGCCGGGCTTGGCCTGCACGCCCCTTCCCTTTCCTCGGAAGGCCTCGCGCCCATCCCACCCGGTCCTCAGTTCCCCTCCGCGCCTGCTGTGAGGTGGAGTCTGTGTTCTCGCCCTGGTGCCCTCCAACTCCGTCCGAGTTGTCCCGGGCCGGGTTCTCGTCCTCGCGCTTCGGGGTCCTGGCCTGCAAATTGGGGATGGTAATTAATTAGGCTTCTGCTAGCCCGGCGAGTGAACGTTCTATGGGAGTTGAAGTGGGGGCTGGATCACGTTTTTAAAACTATCATTGTACACCCCGTGGTGTACCGGCAAGAATGAAAAGACTAGATGGAAGAGTGGAAGGGGAAGTGAAAAATGGTTCCCCTCCATGCTTCTAGGTTCCTTGTCATGGCCACAAGTTAAGTTGGCATACCGTAAATTAACTGCTAAATAAGTTACTGGAGGTTAAGCAAGGTGGTGCGCCAAGCATTGATCGCAGTGCCTGACAGAGAGAAATTAATCGAGTTACGTTGGTCGATATTTACAGTAGAACTTGTCAGTTATTTTTCAGTGATTTTTATTCTTTGTTTCTAACCTAGAATCTTTTCGTTTCTTCTGTTTATTAAGCCTTGTCTATAGGGGAAAAAATCTTTACTTACAAGAGTCCCACAAAATATGAGACTCTTAAGTGTCAAATGATTGAAGCTTGTACAGCATCCTGAGCTAGGAAAAGGAATAGGGGCTTCTCTGGCAGTGTGAACACTAGTTTTGAGAGGGTGAGGGGAGAAAATGTGCAGTGAATAAAGGCGGTTTTGTTATGCAGATAAAGATTCTCTCTGGTATATAAAAGCTGTCTCAGAGCAGCCCTCAAAAGAATAGGTAGTCAGCTCTATGGGTAATGTCAACACTTGCCCCCGTGATTTGGTATTTTTGGAGGATTCAACTTCAGACAGATGAGAGGTGCTCAGAGAAAGCCTCCGCCTGCATTCTGTTCCCTAGATATCTTTCAATTCGAGGTAATCAAGATACCAAAGCATCTTATTTTGAGTTGGTGGTCCCTGAACTCCTTCAGTGGTTAAGTTCTGGGCTCTGGAGTGCGCAGTTCTGGCAGTCACTTTAACTAGATGAGTTACACAGCCACAATTTCCTTGAGTAGGTGTCCTAAGCTCTTTGAGCTGGCCACATCATCTTTATTGTGTCCCAGTGTTGTCTGCACAAGTGTAGATTTATATACCTTTGCTTGTACATATATTTGAATACATTGAATGATATTATCCGATAAGCTAACGCTTATAAGGTGCTTAGCACGGTATCTGGCATATAGGATGTGCTTAGTAAGTGTTGACTATTGCAATTACCACCTATTGGTATTGCCCAGGGTGTAAGCAGTCGAGCTCTGAGGTCACTTTTATTATTTGTTGCTGTCCCTAGACATATGTAGCTTTTTAATGTCTGTCCAAACATATTCATACATATAGACATTGATTTTTGATAATCAAATTATCCAGTCATGCCCACTAATTACAGTTCTTTTTTCACAAACCAGATACTATCATTGACAGGTTTCTGTTGCACTTTCCAAGACTGAAGGAGAACTTAGATGCTTGTAAATCAATGAGTGTGCAGTACTTCCAAATTTTTACATTTTTTTCCCCATTTTTGATACTGTTTTGCCTTATCTTACTTGGCATTTTATTAAGTAGTTCACCTTTGAATCTTTCCAATGTGTTCAACTTGGTGTGCTTTTCATAGTCCAGTAGCATTTTTTGCCCTCATATTTTGATTTACTAACTAAATTATGTAATTACAATAAGAAGCTCAATTGCCATTAAATAGGTTTTAAGAATGAACATAACAGACATTAGTAAGCATACAAGTCAGCTAGTGGAACAGTAGTCTGGATGTCAACAGAATAGCAGCTGTCATGCATTTTGGAAATACCAGTCAGTGTTTAATTAACAGAAGAAATAGATTGTCTGGGATAGCAATAAAGAATAAAAAGTACCTGGGGTAGTTTGGCAGAGAAGAAAAGTTGATAAAGGGATTCTCCTGTAAATATTGACTAGCATGACTTGAAGAATTTCCGTATGCCAGGCACTGTGATCTCAATGCTTTATGTGCACCATCTTGTTTAATTTCCAGTAACTTAACAGCTGAAGTATCTGAGCTCCAAGAAATGAGATCACTGATCAAAGATAATGCAGCAGATAGAGATGAGATTTTAGTTGTGTAAGATTAAGTGTGACCGAAGAGTCTTGTGCTGTTTCTGTGATTTGCTAGTGCCTGCCTCTTTACCATCCACCTGTTCTCCCTTCTTGCAGCTGGCAGGGAAATTGTCCTCTTCTCCAAGATGTACAGAACCAAAGTGGGCTTGAAGGACCGCCAGCAGCTCTACAAGCTGATCATTAGCCAGCTGCTCTATGATGGCTACATCAGCATTGCTAATGGCCTCATCAATGAAATCAAGCCTCAGTCTGTTTGTGCACCCTCGGAGCAGCTCTTGCATCTCATCAAACTAGGTAGCTTGTGAGTGCAAATTCATAGATCCCCTTGTGAGGTTTTAGATTTTTTCATGCAGCAGAATTTTGCAGATAAAAATAATCTAGTTTAGTGCCACGTATAGTGCTTGGATATTGAAGGAGTAAGTGACATCCAGATGATGGAGACCTTAAGCTGGTTCTAGCTTCAGGGTCTATATATGCATTATGTGGATCACTCCATAATTGTATTACTGACTTCCTTCGGATTTTAGCTCAAATGGTCTCTCAGAGTCCTTCTCAATTCTTCTAAAATAATCCTACTCTCTTTCCCACACTTCCCAGTTACTCTGTTATCGTGATTCCATTTCCTTGGTAATAGAATTACTCTGAAATTTCCTTCATGGCTTGGATTGTTTCCCACACAGTCATCACCTTTCCATTTCACACCTCCCCAGAAAAGACCAAAAGCTCAATAAAGATGAGGTTCTTTTCTTGTTTAACAGTATTTCCGGCTCGGCGCCTATAGCTCAACCGGCTAAGGCGCCAGCCACGTACACCTAAGGTGGCGGGTTCGAATCCCCAGCCCGGACCCGCCAAACAACTATTACGGCTGCAACCAAAAAATAGCCGGGCGTTGTGGCGGGCGCCTGTGGTCCCAGCTACTTGGGAGGCGGAGGCAGGAGACTCGCTTGAGCCCAGGAGTTGGAGGTTGCTGTGAGCTGTAATGCCACGGCACTCTACCCAGGGG
>CAUYTI010127872.1:0-23003 GCA_963575145.1 Galago senegalensis | reverse complement strand
ACAGCTCACAGCAACCTCCAACTCCTGGGCTCAAGCGAGTCTCCTGCCTCCACCTCCCAAGTAGCTGGGACCACAGGCGCCTGCCACAACGCCCGGCTATTTTTTGGTTGCAGCCATCATTGTTGTTTGGCGGGTCCAGGCTGGATTTGAACCTGCCACCTTAGGTGTATATGGCTGGCGCCTTAGCCACTTGAGCCACAGGTGCTGAGACTTTTTTCTTTCTTTTTTTTTTTTTGAGACAAAGTCTCACTGAGTCGCCCTGGGATTAGTGGTGTTTATAGCTCATAGCAACCTCAAACTCCTATGCTCAAGCAATCCCCTCACCTCTGCCTCCCAAGTAGCTGGGACTATAGGCGCCCGCCACCACTCCTGACTATGTTTAGAGACAGGGTCTCACTCTTGCTCAGGCTGGTCTTGAACTCCTGAGCTCAAGCAATCTGCCTGCTTTGGCCTCTCAGTGCTAGGATTACAGGTGTGAGCCTTCATGCTCAGATTTTTTTTTTTCCTCCTCTCTTTAAAGCTTATTGAATGTGAGAAAAACTAGTCAGCAATAGCATAATAAGATATAAAATAACTAGCCACTTTCAAATACTGGTCATCTAAATCTCCTCGTGGTATAAAGATTTGTTGAGATTTAAGACTGTGAATAGCCTCAAAAGAAGTCACTTGCCAGAATTTGTCATGGTGTTCTTCCTTTTTTTTTTTGGAGAAGAGTCCCATTCTGTTGCTCCGGGCTAGAATGTCCTGGTCAGCCTCGCTCACAGCAATCTCAAGTTCATGGGTGCAAGGGATCCTTCTGCCCCAGCCTCCTGAGTAGCTGGGACTACAGGCGCCTGACTAATTTTTTCTATTTTTAGTAGAGACGGGGGTCTCATTCTTGTTCAGGCTGGTCTCAAACTCCTGAGCTCAGGGGATCCTCTTGCCTCTGCCTCCCAGAGTGCTAGGATTACACATGTGAGCCACCACACCTGCAAGGTCATGGTATTTTTAAAGCAGGCTGCTGTGAGAAAAACTGACAATGAGCTACATTCAGCATAATTGTAGTAAAATCTAGCAATGCTAAGTATTTCCTTTTTAAAATTGTATTTAAATTATGTGCGTGTATTTAGACTGCTGGAATGAAAGGCCTGAGCGGTAGAAGATGCATCTTCAGCTTTACAAGGTACTGCAAAGTGGGTCTTCAAAGTCATTACACCAGTTTATGCTTTCTCCCAATTTTCTTACATCCTCCCTTAACACTTGGTCACATCTGATTTATTTATTTTTCCAATTTGCTGAGAAATTTTACCTCATTTTGTTTCAATTTACATTTCTCTCCCTATTGTTGAGGTTGACTTTTTGTTTTTAGAGACATGGTCTTGCTCGGTCAGCCAGGATAGACTGCAGCGCCGTCATCGTAGCTCACAGCATCCTCAGACTCCTAGGCTCACTCCTGTGATCCTCAGCCACACAAGTGGTGGGGACTACAAGTGCATGCCATCACACCAGCTACTTTTAAAAAATTTTTGTAGCGATATGTGCTTGTTATGTTGACCAGGCTGGTCTCAAACTCCTGGGCTAAGGTGATCGCCCCACCTCGGCCTCCCAGAGTGTTGGGATTCCGGGCGCAAGCCACTGCACCTGGGCTGAGGTTGAATATTTTCAAACATACTCCATTTATTGGCCATTTGGGTTTCCTTTTCTTTTTGTCTTTTTGTTGTTGTTGTCCTTTGTCTATTTTATATTAGAATATTTGCCTTTTCCTACTAATTTATAGGAGTTCTTTAAAGAGGACATTATTTATCTCTCTTTAAATTTTCATTTTTAAGTGGATTTACAGTATACATTTTTACTTAATCACAGTTTATTTTAAAAGATACCATATTACTTCACATACAGTATAAGAATCTTACAATATTATCCCAACTTCTTCCCATCTTTGGTGCTATTGTGGTCATTTGTTTTATTTTTGCATATGTTATAAACCAGTGTTGCTATCATTTTTGCTTTAGACCATCAATGACCTTGTTGAATCATTAGATATAAGAAAATGTTCTTTTTTTAATTTTTACTTTGTTGCCCTTGGAAGAGTGCCATGGCATCATAGCTCACAGAAGCCTCCAACTCTTGGGCTCAAGCTATTCTCTTGCCTCAGCCTCCTGAGTACCTGGGACTACAGACGCCCTCCACAACGCCCAGCTATTTTTAGAGATAGGGTCTTACTTTTGCTCAGGCTGGTCTCAAACCTGCAAGCTCAGGGCAATCCACCTGCCTCGGCCTCCCAGAGTGCTGGGATTATAGGTGTGAGCTACTGTGCCTGGCTCAGAAAATGTCTTTTATACTTACCTTCATTTTAACCATTTCTAGACATTTAAAATTTTTTCTGTTAATTCAAGTTTGTGTCTGTTATTACTTTCCTTCTTGCTAAAGAGCTTCCTTTGATGTTTCTTGTAGTGTAGGTCTGCTGGTAACAAATTCTTTCAGTGTCTAATTGGCTAATGATGTCTTTGTTTTCCACTAGTTTTAAAAGATATTTTTATTGACTATAGAAATTTGGATTGATCATTTGTTCCCCCACACTTTAAAGAAATCACTCCATGGTCTCCTGGCTTGCTTAGTTCAGACGAGATGTTTGCTGTCTTTCTCATCATTTTCCTCTCTATGTACTCCCCCTCCCCCATTATCTTAAGACTTAGATTTAATTATCAACAGTTTATATATGATGTGCCTAGATGTGACTTTCTTGTATTTATTTCCTTGGATTTCTCTACGCTTCTTAGATTTGTGGTTGGATGTTTATATATTTGAAAAATTCTTGGCCATTATCTCTTCAAATAATACTTTTGTCAAATTCCCAGTGTGATATTGCCACATTAAATGCTCTGTTGCATTTTTTTCCTCATTCTTTTTTTTTTTTTGCAGTTTTTGGCTGGGGCTGGATTTGAACCCACCACCTCCAGCATATGAAGCCAGTGCCCTAGCCCTTTGAGCCACAGGCACTGCCCTTTTCCTTATTCTTTTTTCACTTTGTTTTGGTTTGAATAATTTCTGTGTACCTGTCCTTAAGTTCATTGATTCTTTCCTTTGCTGGATTGAGTCTGCTGATAAGCATGTTGAAGGCATTCTTCGTTTATGTTATTGTGTTTTTTTATTTCTAGTATTTCCAGTTGATTTATTCTTACTCTTTATATCTTTCTGCTGAAATGCACCATCAGTTCCTGTATATCACTCAATTCTTCCACCAGAGGCTTTAAGATCATAGTTATTTGAAATTCCCTATCTGATAGTTGCTGTTCAACTGTAGTTAATAGGTTTGATTTGTCCCATCTGTGGCTAAGACAATCTCATGACCTCCACTGGGACAACTCCTTTGAGCCATGTCCTATGATAAAAAGAACATAGGACACTCCCCTGTCTTTTCTGACCACTGCCATGAGGCAGGGATGCAGGCTTTAATTTCCAAAAAGACTGGGGGAGGTTTTAGAGAGACAGAAAACATTTTTATCCTTTTTCAGGCCAGCCCCCCCTATAATCCTGTGTGGTATGGTGTGTGGTGCCATTTATTTCTTTAGGATCTTTTGAGTCTAATAAACTTTTTTTTCCTGAGCCTCTTCTCTTTCTTTGTTTAATTGTTGGGGATTCACTGAGGGTACAAAGAACCAGATTAGTTGGTTGCATTTGTTAGGTAAAGTCCCCCTTATAATTGTGTCCCACCCCCAAAAGGTGTGTCACACACTGTGACCCTCCTACCCCCTCCCTCCTTCCTTCTCTCTGCTTTCCCCTTACCCCACCCCCCACCGTGTACTAAGTCATTAATTGTGCTCATTGTCAGAATTGAGTACATGGGATTCTTGCTTCTCCATTCTTGTGATGCTTTACTAAGAATGTGTTTCATTTCCATCCAGGTTAATACAAAAGATGTAAAGTCTCCATCTTTTCTAATGGCTGAATAATAGTCCATGCTATACACATACCACAGCTTGTTAATCCATTCCTGAGTTGGTGGGCATTTAGGCTGTTTCTACTTTTTGGCAATTGCAAATCGAGCTGTGCCTCTTCTGTCTTGTATGGCTGCATCTGACTGACCATATTATAAAAGTACAGATATTTACACCTAGTAGGGGTCTGAGTTAATCCACCAGAAGTCAAGCTGGTTTTGCTGTTGTAACCTTCAGTGCACTACCACGTTCACATAAACTTTCCCAGTGTAATCAAACCTGGACGTGTTGCCAGAGGGTTTTTCTCAATTCCTACTCCTTCTTTCAGCCACAGAGTTCTCATACCTGACAGGGTCTTTCCAGGCTTAGGCCTTCACTTGGGCATGTAGACTACTGCTTTTGTTACTGGGTAATAGCTCCCGCCAGGCGGTGGAGGGTAGTTAGATTCCTGTCCTACTATAGTTTGGGTTTTAGGCAGGACCCACCTGGGTGCGGGGCTTTCTCAAAAGTCCTGCAGCTTCCTGAGTAACAGAACTGTAATGGTCTAGGCGTCCTCAAACTAGGCCTGCGGGCCACATGCAGCCTGCCTAGGACATTCATCCGGCCCACCAGGTGTTTTGCCACCACTGCCTGTCGACTCATCCTGGGGCCCGCAGTCTGGCCCTCCAACGGTCTGAGGGACAGTGAAATGGCCCCGTTTAAAAAGTTTGAGGATCCCTGGATCAGACTCAAGAGTTTCTGGCTACTCCCCCAGCTGTGGAGGGTATTTTTTTGCATCCTTCTCCTTCCCTAGTGCCCTGGGGGCAACATGGCTTGCAGCCCCTTTCCAGAGTGCTTAAGGTCTTTTTTATTTGTCTTGTTTTCCTGTAGGGGACAGTGGTCTGGGGGGAGCTTTGAGTTTTCCCTATAGTTTTCCCTCCTCTGGGCCTGCACCCCTGAGGAAGGTTTCCTCAAGTCTCCCATCCTGCTGCAGTCTCCTTGTGAGGGCCTGGCGGACATCTGTGGAGCAGAGCCTGCAAGTGGCTGCCAATCTCTTTGTGTCAGTGGCTGCCAGGGGTTGTAGGATTCCATACTTGGTCTTTACCAATTTGTTAACGATTTTAGCTGAATTCTTCTTACTCATTCATATGGCGACCACATCTCCCTCCATGCCTGAATTACTGCAAAAACTTGTCAGCTGGTTTCTGTGGGCGCCTGCCTTCGCACTATTGTCCTCCTGTCCTCTTACTGCAACAGTCAGGTTGACTGGGTTTTCTACCTAAACGCACTTTTGAGGCCTTTTATAATTCAGCCTTATTCTAGCTGTGCAACTTCATTTAACATTTCCACTTCTTCCCATCTCCTCACTGTCCTAAGAACATTTACACTTTCTGTTATCTAAACTTTTACCCTTACCTTTGTCTTTATACCTGAATCCCATCCTTGTAATTTAAGCACAAATATGGTTTGTCTTCTACTTTTCTGAACTTATAAAATCTATTCCATAAATTGTTAGGCTGTAATTATTTCCTATTAGAGGTGTTAACAACTTATGTTGTCTTTCCAGATGGATCGTACTTTGGATCCAAAGGAGCCTCGTGTTTATTTCTACTGTGTTCCCTGCAACATCCAACACCTTAGAACAAAGTAGGTTCACAACAGGTACTTACTGACCAAATTCTCAATCACTGGACTAAACCCATTAAGTACTTTCACCAGTAAGAAAAGTAAGAGAAATCTAATCTTTTATGCATTAAGAATTTTAGTGAAGGCTGGGTGTGATGGTTCAGGCCTGTAATCCTAGCGCTCTGGGAGGCCCAGGGATAGCCTGAGGTCAAGAGTTTGAGACCAGCCTGAGCAACACAAGACCTTGTCTAAACCAGGAAAATTACTGGGGTGTGGTGGCATGGCCTTAATCCCAACTACTCAGGAGGCTGGAGTATTGCTTGAGGGCAGAAGACTGAGGTTGCTGTGGGAAAAGGCTAAGGTCAAGCCATTCTAGCCCAGGTAATAGAGCAGTAGTTCTCAATCTGTGGGTCATGACCCACAGGAACTGTATTAAAGGGCCACAGCATTAGGAAGGTTGAGAACCACTGCAATAGAGCAAGACTTTGCCTCCAAAAAAAAAAAAAAAGGATTCTAGTGAAAGATTAGGGGAAAATTTTAAGCAAGTGGCTAAAATTTTTAAATCATAAATGACTTTAAATTATACATGCCTAAGCACCTCTAGTCATAGTAGGCATACAAATATATTTTATGCAAGTTCTTAAATTATTGATCAATGTCATTTTCAAAAGTAGCTCACTAGTTTTGAGGCACTTACAAAGCCTCCACAAATAGGGCACTGAGTAATGAAAATGACAATGGAAACATCTTTTCAACATGTTATCTAATGTTTCCTTGTGACAAATACATGCTAGTCCATAGAAAATTGGAGCTAGTTTTATTTGAACTGGACTTTGGTATCATAAAAAAGATCTGAAGAGCTTTGCTTGCAGGTTGTTAACTGAGGTTACTGACATGGTTGTTTAGGGCCCAGCAGATTGCCTCATGGTGCTGAATGTCTCAGAAACCACTAGCTGAGTTGAATAAATTAAGATGTACCATAGATGACATTTCCTTAAGAATTTAGCCATTGGGAGAAGTCAATAATTATCTGTTGAATAATTTTTTTTTTTTTTTTACAGTTTTGGCTTGAACCTGCCCCCCACCCCCTACCCCAGTATATGTGGCTGGTGCCCTACTCCTTGAGCCACAGCCGCTGTTGAATAATTTTTAAATGCCCAAAGTAATCATGCTAGGTTTTCTTACTTAACTCATTTTGTGTATGTGTGTGTGTTTTTGAGACAGAGTCTCACTCAGTCTCCCTGGGTTGAGTGCCAGTGTCATAGCTCACAGCAACCTCAAACTATTAAGTCTCAAGCAATCCTCCAGCCTCAGCCTTCTGAGTAGCTGGGACTATAGGCACCCATGACACCTGGCTTTTTTCTTTCTTTTTTTTTTTAGTAGAGATGGGGGGGTCTCAGCTCTTGCTCAGGATGGTCTTGAACTCCTGAGCCTCAATTCACCCACCTCAGCCTCCCAGAGTGAATTGATGTTAATTAGACCCTATGACAATGAATTTTAACAAGTACACCTCCCCAAAATGGACTGGGGTACTAGCTACATATTTAAGTTACATGGACAAAAAAACTGGTGGAAAAAAATAAATCAAATACATAATACAGAATTAATGAATAATGCAAAGGGTTTATTTTTAGATAATAGCATTGAAAACTTTCCCATTTCCTCATAAACATCACATAATGCATTTGTTTCCTATTGTGAGAAACTCATAATTGACAATACTATCATCTTAAGTTCTGCCAAATAAACAGAATTAAAGGACTTCTGCCTAATTTTTGTTTTAGGCTGTGAAAAATGGCATCCCTTAATTTACATGCTTTTAAAAATTATTAAGCAAAAAACTACTGAAGTTCTTTTGGGGCAACATTCTCTTTTGTTTGCTTTCACAGAAAGCAAATCTACTGCAAAAGTGAGTGAATAAAGTAAGTCTATCCTGATGTGACACAAATGGCAGTTAAAAGTGAAATTTAGGGCTCAGCGCCTGTGTCTCAAGCAGCTAAGGCGCCAGCCACATACACCTAAGGTGGTGGGTTCGAATGCAGCCTGGGCCCGCCAAACAATGGCTGCAACCAAAAAATAGTCGGGCATTGTGGCGGGTTCCTGTGGTCCCAGCTACTTGGGAGGCAGAGGCAGGAGACTCGCTTGAGCCCAGGAGTTGGAGGTTGCTGTGAGCAGTGAAGTCATGGCACTCTACCCAGGGGGACTTTAGGATATGTCTAAAAAAAAAAAAAAAAAAAAAAAGAGTGAAATTTAGAATCAGAAATACTTTCCCAAGTAATTGAAGTATAATAAAATCACTGCAATTGTTTTGTTTAAAAATTTCATCTCAAGGAATGTCTTAAATATAAAATCTAATGGCAAATAAGGAGCATGGGAAGGGTTCATGACCATGACACTGATGGAAATGAGGCCAACACCTTCTCTTCTCCCAAAGTCACTGGAAAAACTTGCAGGTACCTTTAGGGGGAAAGGATGCAAGCTACTGGCCCATTACTCACTAACAGAACCCTTCTAGCTCAACTACTGTGACATATTTGATAATTTCATAATTAACTTTGATTTGGTGCTTTGGATTACTATAATAAAACTGCATGTTTTTTGGGGGCAGCACCTGTGGCTCAGTGAGTGGGGCGCCAGCCCCATATACCAAGGGTAGTGGGTTTGAACCTGGCCCCAGTCAAACTGCAACAAAAAAATAACTGGGCTTTGTGGCAGGCGCCTATAGTCCCAGCTACTCAGGAGGCTTAGGCAAGAGAATTGCCTAAGCCCAAGAGCTGGAGGTTGCTGTGAGCTATGATACTACAGAACTCTACTGAGGGCAACGAAATAAGACTTTGTCTCTAAAAAGCAAAAACAAACAAAAACCTATGCATGTCTTTGCTAAGTAGGTTGGTCATATAACCTTTGGTATTTCAGAGTAAGCCCTTTTATTTTGGAAACATTTTCACTGACTACACTTTTTCTATGGCAATATGTGCAATTTGTAACTAGTTATTTAAATGGTAGGACTCTATTTCTTCAGAAAGGCCTTTATTCTACATCTTGTCAGTTTTTTATAAGGATGCTCTAAGCTCTCTAGGATCTTAACACCCAGAATCTGTGAACAGCTGAGTCTCCATGTTTAGTTACTAATAAGTGTGAAGACTTGCACTTTGTTAAAAAACCGTATCAGAGAATTACAGAAAAAGCTTATTTGTATTAAGCGTTTAAAAGTTTCCCCTAACTACAATAGACACAAGATGGTGTAACTTTAATTACTGTAAAACCGTTCTGAGGCCAAGATTACCTAGAAAAGCCAGATTTGAAAATTATTCTTCCTAAGTGTCACTATTTTAGAAATGCTTGCTTTGATAACTGTGTTCTGAAGGTATTGTGAGTGTGTGAGTTTGTGTGTGGGTCTATTTATCTAAGATGGAAGCCTGGGAACAAATGGGATTCTCCAATAACTACATCCTCACAAATGAATTGTCAGGCATCAAATCCTATAATTGCAGATATAGAATTAGCCAAGCCACATATAAATGCAAGTATACATCAGACAAGATTATCTTTCCTGTTTTCTTAAATAAGTCAAAGTAAATGTGTTTGATCTTTCAACACATCACTGATTTGTTCAACCTTATTTGTTATAGAAATACATTAGCTTGTCTTCATGAAACCTTTGATCAAACATCACATATCTATCTTAGGCACACTAGCAGAATGTGTTCATTAAAACTAGCTATGCAATTCTTTGCATCTCCTCAGACTGGTTCAGACAGGTAGGACTAAAATGTCACTCCACATGTTCTCCACCAAAACTGGTGTTAAGTCTATTTCTTCACTTAGCACTTACCACCTCTAATATACAATTTATGTATTTACTGACTGTATTTTCTACCGCATCCTTCTACCTTCTTTAGAAGATTGGCTGCATGAAAGTCAAGATTTTTGTTTTGGGTCACTGGGGTATTTCAAGTGTCTACAGCAATGTCTGCCACCCAATACCACTCAAAACCTTCACTGGTAAGATGTGGTAGATGGAGGTCAAAGATAGAGTAGGATGGGGAAGCACACCTTTTAGGACTTGGTGAACCAATCTAGGAACTTGAGCACTTACTGAGTGAAATGGGGGAGCCACTCTAGGATTCTAAGCAGAGGAATGCTATAACCTGAGTTATGTTCAGAAGTATCACTCCGGCTGCTGCACTGAAAATAGGGTGTGGCTAGCTGGGCACTGTGGTGGGAGCCTGTTGTCCCAGCTACTTGGGAGGCTGAGGCAAGAGGATCCCTTGAGCCCAAGAGTTTGAGGTTGCTGTGAGCTGTGATGCCACAGCACTCTACCCAGGGCAACAGTTTAATAAAAAAAAAAAAAAAGGACTCTGTTCCCCCCCCCAAAAAAAAGGCTGTGGTGGGCAGGGGTGAAAAGAAAGAAACAATTACAAGGCAACTATAGCAACTGGGTGAGGAATGAAGAAGGCACAAATCCAGGTAAAGGCAGTGTAAATGGTGAGATGTAGTTGTATGCTGGATTATTCTGAAGGTAAAGCAAACACCATGTCCTGATGGTTTAGATGTGGGTTGTTGTTGGACATGTTATGTTTAAGATGTTTTGTTACCTTATCACGGAGAGATGCCAAAGGCAGGTGGGTCTGTGGCTAAAATTCAGGGAGTGTCCTGGGCCATGGACATAAGTTAAAGGTTCATTGCATATGAATGTCACAGACATAAAGTAAAAGCAGAGGAGAGGAACAAGGCCTAAACACTCTGCAGTTAAAAGGTCTTCAAGAGAGAATGGATTTTTATCACAGAAATAGAATCTCAGGTTCTTCTCAGGTAATAAATGCCTTAAAGGAAAAAAAAAATCAGGTGACGTTACTTTATGAAAGACAGGTAAGAACAAGCAAATTATGAACGTAATTTAAAGATAGAATTTATTCTCTGATGGTTTACTCATGCAAACTGCACATCAAAGAAAATAGTACAGTTTGTGTAACATCGCAAATATAAGGACTGAAAATGCTAGGTACAGAAGTAGTGTGACATCTGTAAAGTCAAAATGGAATTTGTGTTTATACAACTAATAATGAATTTTATTTGCTGAATACAGACTGATTTACAGTGAAAGTTTTGCTAACCTTGGTAAGCTCATTAACTGTTTACATGACTTCTTACATCTATGTAGTTTATTTTACAGTTGCAAGAATTCTGTTACCAAAGAACTTCAACTTGCACAAATAATAAGATGAAAGAAAAAATGCACCGAAGGACTTAAGAGTGAAAGATTGAGGCTTTTCCTAACCCATCAAAACAATAAAAAATAGCCTTCTTGCAGAATTCATATTTTGTGCCTTTGAGATAATTCCTTAGCATAACTATGACAAAATCATGATTAGAAATTGATTACTTTAAAATTATGAAATCAGTTAAAAATAGAAAATTTTAGAAGTAGAATTATCAACTAAAAATGCTCTCATTTTTAATAAGCCAAACAATAAAATTCCTATTATGTTCACACTTAAAAGTCCTGAAATGTCATTTGTATAATTTGAATGCTTCCCAGTTTGGAACTTAGGCAGCTGGGATATTTCCTTGAATTATCAAGGATATTCCATACAGACTTTTAAAATGTCAGTCTCATTAGGAGATGGCACTGAGACTTTAGCAAAGAGTGCAGTATGGATGCAGAACAAACCACACAACTTATTATAAATGCATTACAGATATTTACATAATGGAATCCTGCTCGAATGCCGTAAGTTGCTACTGGGTAGGACTCATAACTATTTTACAAAGTTTTCTTACGCACATCTACTACTTTATGTTTAACAATTTAGTCTATTTTAAAATATTGTACTGTATTTTGAACATAACTGCAGAATAAAAATAGATAATGGCACATTAGAAAACTCAGTATCCCACAGATGACTGGATAATGAGAAAAGTGTACCTACAATCATCTCATCAGAAACAAGCTACATCATGGAATGTTAGTTATCCAAGCCTGCACGGTAATGACATTTTAAACTGCAATCATCTATTGGCCAGCATCACACTGAAGGCATCGTTAAACATTCAAGCAAAGATTGCTGGCATAAACTATTGAAGGAGACACACACACACACACACACACACACACTCTCACACATACTTCCCACGTTATAATTACATTGTTCTAAAGATAGATACTGATTTTTTTTCCACGAGAAACGTTATCAAAATTTGCTACTAAAGGATGACAGTGTTTTCACAAGAATAAGTACAAGTTAGCTCGCAAGTACAAGACAATGGGGGTAGACAGTCTCAATTTTCTAAGTAGTAATTTTAGGCTTTTCTGGCAACCATACCGTACTTGATTATGCATAAACTTCTCAGTTTGGAACCTGAAATCTGCAAAAAAGAAACAAAAAACCCCCCAAACCAACAAGAGCTAATTTCAAAAATTATTCGATATCTGATAACCCTGCGTTGTATATTATATTTCATATTTTTTAGCCTCAAAACATAGTTTAAAAATACTGAATTTAAGATTTGGAAAATAAAGTCACTTTTGAAGTGCTGAAATTCTAAAATTTATGTTTACTTAAAATCTTTTAAAAAAAAGGAAAATATGCTATTATTAATGACCTTGATTTAGTTTAAGAATGTGCATAAAAGCACTGTATGTCTTTTACCATGTTTACACTCACTTAAAAAAAAGTGTTCTCTAACATTGATCTTTTTGCATAATGTGCAAAATAAAAGGCAAAAAGATTAAAAGTAAATTTCTGTCTTTCTTTTGCCTAGTGCTTTACGACTCTGTTAACATTACAAAGTCAATACGGACTATGCAGAACTTTGGTATAAATGATAACAAAACTACCATCACAGCTGAGGTTTAAGGGTGATTAAAAGAAATGGAAGTGGGAAGAGAGATTCGGTATCACCCCCATTTATTAAAACACCACCAAATTAAAAGTGAAATAAACCACAATGAATTATAATACAATTTGCACATTGAGCACAGAAAAATTAATAAATCTAACAATATTTATAAAAAAAGCAAAATCAGTCTTTTTCCAGAGACTAAAAACTGTTGTTCAGTCTGATCATCAACTGCTGCTACACCAACTTTAGAGCCAAATTTAATTTCAAGTAAAAAAAAATTTACAACCACAGATTTCTCATAAATGGAAACTGGTCTTTCCTTGATTTCCCTTTGAAGTCACTAATGAGTATCTAAAACTGTTGTACTGCAGGTTTTTAATCAACTTCCTGAGGGCTGTGCCTGGGAGGAAGGAGCCATGACGATCTGTGAGAGCCCAGGCTCTGTACTCTGGTCCGCCATCTGGGTGAGGACTGAAGTGGCTACGGCTTCAGCCTTGGTAGTGGAACTAACTCCATTGGATGTGCTGACAGAACTATGCTGTATAGCTTCTGTATGTGGACTACTCGGCACGGAAATGTCTTCTGAGCTATCATCTTTATCAGCAGCTGAGTGGAAAAAGGAAAAATCATTAATTTCCTTAAATACATATCCATAAGAATGTATCATTAGATTGAGTTAATATACAGAGTAAAAAGTTAGAAGGTATTTTACAAAATTGACTATGTAGACAAGTTGGTGAGGCTGCAATTAATGATAAGACGTGAAGTAGGCAATTTTACATGTACAGCAAGGCACAACCATATATATGAAAACTTGGGTACATAGTGCCTCACAGAATAGAGCTGGAGAAGTTTTTATTTAACAGTATTTGCTAAATAGTGTTAAGAAAGAAAATGAGCTTAATAGTTTGGGAGACCTTACAGATATAATCAAACACTTACCAAGCAAAACATTTAATAAAACCAATCTATTTGGCCTACATGTCATGCTTATTAATAAATAAAAAAGCCATTTATAACAACATGCATAAATGAAATGAATTTTTACATACAAATTATATTTTCAAATTATTCCCTCTGCATGCTCCAGAATTGTATTTATTCTAGCTGACTATCCATCTATTGCTGTCACGGATGATTACAACACCTGATTCTAATGACGCATACACATGAGAATAAGCAATATTTGAATCTAAATGCCACCAGCTGTTACAGTTGCATGACTTAATTGGGATTCAAATAAAAATCTATATGAAATTCTTAAACACTGCAATTGAAAAGCTATTCAATAAAGGGCATTCTAAATATTTATGAAAATAAACCTACCAATATTTAAGGCCTCAACGAATCTCTTACATCTTTTTTATTTTAATAAAATAAAATCCAGTACTTTCACTTAGTGAAAAATTTGATATAGACAACACATACAAATATTTATAGTATTCATAAGTTATGAGGCACAATGGTAACATGAAAACCTGTGAACCCAGCCCTCAACTTGAGAGGACATTGCCAACGACACTGCTTTTTCCTGGAGGTGCCTCTCCGTACCAAAGGTAATCACTGATCTGACATTTCACCATTTCCCCTTGTTTTCTCTTTGTAGTTTCATCATATAGATATAATAGGTATGTATTCCTAAACAATATGGTTGAGTTGGGCGGCACCTGTGGCTCAGTGGGTAGGGCGCCGGCCCCCAGAGACTGAAGGTGGTGGATTTGAACCTGACCCTGGCCAAACTGCAACAAAAAATAGCTGGGTGTTGTGGTGGGTGCCTGCAGTCCTAGCTACTCTGGAGGCTGAGGCAAGAGAATCCCTAAGCCCAGGAGTTGGAGGTTGCTGTGAGCTGTGACACCACAGCACTCTACCAAGTGAGATAAAGTGAAACTGTCTCTTAAAAAAATAAATAAATAAAAATAAATAAATAGCTCTCTCTCGCCTCCTTCTGCCTTCCTTCTCTGCTCTGTTTTCTCTCTCCTCCCCCTCGCTCTTCTCTTCTCTCTCTTCTCTTCCCCACACTCTCCTTATCTTTCTCTACTCTTTTCTCTCCTTGGTGCTGCTCTACAGCCTCCTTCCCCCCACCAATAAAGACCTTTCATACAAAAATAAATAAATAAATGAATGAATGAATAAATAAATAAATAAATGAATAAACCAATATGGTTGAGCTTTGTTAATATTTAAATATTCTAAAAACAGTATCCTAATGGATATATTCTTTCCTGTCTTGTTTTTTCCACCTGGCATTAAAAATAATTTTTATTCAGGACAGCGCTTGTGGCTCAGTGAGTAGGACGCTGGCCCCATATACCAAGGGTGGCGGGTTCAGGCCCAGCCCGGGCTGAACTGCAACAACAACAACAACAACAACAACAAAATAGCTAGGTGTTGTGGTGGGTGCCTGTGGTCTCAGCTGTTCTGAAGGCTGAGGCAGGAGAATCGCCTGGGCCCAATAGTTGGAGGTTGCTGTGAGCTGTGATGCTATAGCACTCTACCAAGGGTGATAAAGTGAGAATCTGTTTCTACAAAAAAATAAATAAATAAATATTTTTTATTCAGCATTTAGAACTGACAATAAGTAGGCTTACTATCAAATCTGAGAATGGTTATTGGCCTCCTTACTGATGGCCATCTGCCAATTCCAAAAGTTAGTTAGTAAAAGACTGTGGACCTTATGAAGCACGACTTACCCCAATTTGTAATGTAGACGGGGGAGAGGGGGGACCTGACAAGAACAACTTTAGTTCAAAACAATTCCTCATTTTGAGGGTTTTCTGAAATACAGTAGTTCTTACAGAAGTTTGAAACATCTGCCTCAAATCCATGTACTTTTGAAAAAGCAGGTTTTAAAATACAGGAATAAGATAGACTCTCATCTTCTTTATAATGTGCTATAAATGTAAAGCCATACCCCTAGATAAAAACTGGACCTCAAGATATAATAAAAATAAAACATTAGTAATCTGTTTTAAAATTATATAAAACAGAAAGATATCAAGCAATTAAGTTATAAATATCTGTAATTTAGTTGTTTGAATAATCAATACAATAGTTATATGTTCAAAGAAAACACCAACAATGGCAGTTTAACTGAAGAGAATACTAAAAAGACCTATTTGTGTAGTTTACCACCACTCTTCAACAGAATAAGCTGACCTTTCCCTGAATGTTAAATTCTAGAAATACACTAGTTTTCAAAAATAAAAAAGCTGATTTATGATGAATGGTATAAGGAAGTGTACATATATGAGGGCTGTCTGGAAAGTATCCCACATGGCTGGATGCTTTCCAGACAGTCCTTGTATACCGGAGGCAATGATTCAAAACAGTAAATTATAATGGACAAGTGTGCTTACCTACAGATTTTCAGATTGAGGTAAAGCAAATCTTTAGGTAGTAGGAAGAAATCAGGTACTCATAATCATATAATTATAAATTTAATATGTGTCTAAAATACCTTTTATTATCTGCACCCATGTCCAGTTCTAGAAGGTGAGGGGAGAAAATTACTAGTATAATCTCAAGTACTAGAAAGATACAGGAAATCACGTTGTACTTAAGCCACTTTCAGTTCTGCTAAAGCTAAAAGAAACCAGCTGTTTGACTATTTTTCTGTAAAGTTCTCTACCTATGTTCACACATATTTTTTTCCCCACTTTTCTTTTTTTCTTCATTCTACACACATGTTTAATAACAAAAACATTAGTATTCAATTAGGGCCTAAGAAGCTTTCCTTTCCATTTACAGTTAGAGAGACCATTTATACAATATTAATTATGTCCAGATCTAGAAAATATGAATTCAGGGCAAGAAGATCACTTTTATGCTTTTTTCTTCATGGAACTGCAATATTAAAAATGTACTTTTATTTTCAATCAGTTTTTATATTATTTAACTGTGAGGGTGACTATTACAGTTTTCCCATCACTGACTGGTTTTCCTAGAATATGGGACTTTTTCAGTATTAAAACTGGGTAGGACAGACACTAGAATTGTGACATACTACTGTCACCTGTACCTGCAACATTTTGTAATATTCCTACATTTCTAAACATCTCAGTTCCCCCCCCCACAATTGTTTTAAAAGATTTAGCTAGAGTCACAGCTCACTACCATTTAATAATTACTGTGTGCTACAACATGATGAAGAGTGTGAATTTGTGAATTTTCTAAGATAAAAAATTTACTTAGTCAATCTTTCTATCTACCTTGGCCATTAAACAACAGAGAAATCAAATTTATTTCAAAAAATTTTAAATTTTAAAATAGAAATTACTTGGAAAATTTCTACAAAATCCAATTATTGATCAAGAGCTAAAGACAATTCATTTAATGGTTGAGCTACTATAGTTCTATTATCTAAATGAGCAGATAGGAACCAAAGTGGGAACAGTGCTAAGCAACTAAAGGTCTTTGCTCATTTCTAGTATCTCACAAACTAGCACAATATATATTCAGGTTACTGAGATTTATATGCTTAAAACTGACAAAAAATTTATGAATCTTGATGTTCATTGTAGTGAAGTATATACTATACAAATCCATGTATCTATGCACTTAAAAATCTATCTTTGTAAATCAATTGTTAAAATGAATAACTGACATTATTGAGAGTATCCAATAAATTACCAATTATAATTTTTGAACTAAGTACAACTTAAGAAGTGAGGTAATTTCTTCTAATTTTATATAATCATTTGTATATTTTATTTTTAACTATCAAAATTCAAGAGAGCTTTCTTAAGAAAATCACATATGGATAATGCTGAACTCAGTAGCATCTAGAGGAAATTATGTTAAGTCAGACGGGAACCGTAATGGTCTCATCCCTGCTGCAATCATTGTTAATATAAACCCCAAACATATTTCTACATGGTTCCAATTTACTCGACAATAGGTTTCACCATCCTGTCAAAATGACTAGATATCAAATAACTGAGATTTATGTGCTCAAAACTGACAAAAATCAGTGTTCTAAATATATATGGCAATTGAGAGTTGCTAAATCTACTGAATCTTTTAAATTAAAAAATATTGCCCATTCTGATGAAACTGCTTACAATGACTACAAGTAAAGATGGTGGCCATTAAGTTTTATCGTGAGCACCTGAGGAACTGTTTGCATCCAATACAAAATGTTTCTTTCTTCTGAATTACTGACATTGGCAAATTAAAATGAAGTGGATACATATGGTTGAAACAATCTTCACACTTACAAATATCCTGAAATATCACTAAATCATAAACATGAAAGCTGTGGGTTATCTATTATGAATGTTGCCTAATGCATTCCCAACTCTGTTATTTGTTACAAATTTGTGTACCATGGACAAAATTGGCCATTTATTCATGAGTAACAGCTGGTTCCAACATTGTGCATCTTATCAAAAAAGAATATTACGAAAAGGAAAAAGCATAGTTAACCTAAAATACTGAAAACAGAAGAATCTAATTTTGGGGAAAACAAATTGAGGGAAACTTATAAGTAGATAATTTAAATACTGTTATGTTTTAGCATTTTTATTACTAACTACAAGGCTTAATATAAAGGTTCAAAATAATAAAAACACTGCATAGTGCTGACATTATCTAAAAAAGAACAGGATTTCATGCTGTAAATGGATACAATGTATGTTAAATGAAGACAGCTGATTAAAAACAAAATCTCATCATTACTGAACGGAAGAAAGTGTTTCACCCTGTCAATCTAAGTAAGACAAATTTTTAGCCTGAGAAGATAAAAAAATTACTACCAATACCTACAGTATATTGTAAATTATCAGCTGGCCTATTTTGTTGATCTATAGTAATATCTAGAAAAGCTAGAAATAGGAAAACAAATTCTCTAGATTCTAAAAAAGTATATCCCTCCACCCCATTATTCCATAATAACCTTACAGAAATTCTGATGTTTAATCTTAAATATTAGAACTGCAGTCTCCATTTTTTCACAGTAGCTCAGTTCACTCTGGTAGTATTTCACTGATGTAGCCTAAGGCTGTAGGTAATGGAACATTACTCACTATGATAGCCAGATTTCTTCTGCATGGCGGTTACAGGGCAATCTTTATGAGCCAGAAGAAGCTGTTTCAGCTGTGCCACTTCATTTCTCAGCAGGGTGACTTCACTCTGGAGAAGAAACAACTTATGTACCTTACCAATTTCAGACTAAACGTATTTTTTTTTACTGTTTAAAAAACAAGAATTACAGTATGAAAACTGGACATCACTGGCAGAATATTAAGAAATAAATCAAATATTATGCTTAAATATGTCTGATTAGTACAAATCAGTTTTATATTTTAGCATTTATACAAAAATTGCAACTTGTTTAAAAATTTAAGTTTTAAAGTTTTTACATTACCATTTGCCTTGGACCTCTTTATACGTTATAGGTTACCTGTTGAAAGTATTTTTATTTTACATGTTACATAGTTTCTTTTCTTTTTTTGAGACAGGGTCTTGTTCTATTGCCCATGCTGGATTGCAGTGGTCTCAACATAACTCATTGCAACCTTGAACTCCTGGGATCCTCCTGCCTCAGCCTCCAGAGTAGTTGGGACTAAAGGTACCAACCACCATGTCTGGTTCATTTTTCTATTTTTTGTAGAGATGCGGTCTCACTCAGGCTGGTCTCAAATTCTTGGCCTCAATCGATTCCCCTGCCTTGGACTCCCAAAATGCAAATTAGAGGTGTGAGCCACTGTGTCCCCACCTACACTACTCTTGACTATTTTAAAAATTAGAATCATAAAGGGAGTCAGGATAAATTTTCACTGACTCCATTCACTAGAAAATGAAAAACCCATTCTGGGAATTTAGTTAAGCATGTTTCTAGTTTCCAAAAAACTAGGAAAAGCTTCATAGGGTAAACAACAACTAAGAATCATGGGTACCTAAAATTCATTGCAAGGTACTAACTATGTGGGACACTGAAACCAATGAAACTAGGCTTACTTGCCTTTGACCCAGGCCATTTGTACACAACTAAATTTAAATTTGGTGATTTGTCTTACTCCTTACAACCGAACACACACTTTGGCCTTTGTTTGGGATACGTTAATCTGGCAAATTCTATGTAAAAGTTCCCAACTGAACAAGTCCAACTAATTTCTTTGTGTTACTTTCAATTTTTTTTTTTTTTAGACAGAGTCTCAAGCTGTCACAGCTCACTGCAACCTCAAACTCTTGGGTTTAAGTGATTCTCTTGCCTCAGCCTCCCAAGTAGCTGGCACTACAGGCGCCCAGCACAATGCTTGGCTATTTATTGTTTGTTGTTGCAGTTGTCATTGTTTTAGCTGGCCCAGGCTGTGTTTGAACTCGCCTGCCTTGGTGTATGTGGCTCACTGCCCCCTGAGCTATGAGTGCTACCCACCCTCAAATAATAAAAACATTAGTATTTAATGTGTAAAACATTTGATTAGTGATCATTATCAATATCCAAGAGTTAGAAATAACACGAATTTAATAAACTGGTAACATAAAGTCTTAACATACAAATACCTCTATTTATACAAACTTACATTAACTTTTAAACATTCAGATTTCATCCTTGAACCCCAATTATAATAAATGTGAAAATATAGCAAACAGGCATACATAAAAGCTCAGGCATGCCATTTTCTATTCCATTTCTTAATCAGAAAAATGAATGTAAAACAATTTTGTAGAATAAGCTCATCAGGCCTCTATAACTGATAAATGACAGAAACATAAAAGTCAAAAGAGTAAAAAGTAAGCAATCTAAAGGCATGTTTATTGGGTCAAACAGTTCCTCATACCCAAATAACAACAAACTACAACATGATGTTTAACTACAAAATAAAAATTGATGCTCATTAACTCTAAACCTTTAAGAAAAAAGGTTTAAGTTATGTGGAGAATATTGTATTTGACGTTAAGAATGGCTGGACAGTGATCAGAGTACAAAAGGTAAAATTCAAAGTTTGCTTTTTATAGAATACTGCAACCACTGGTGCCAATACCACTAATTACAGCTCATTACTACTAAGACCACTGATGAGAAACCATGTCATGAATAATTCTATATAGGAAAACCTCCATGGTTGACCACTTCCCTACACTGACTATCTCCTTAAGTTGACCTAATTTTCATAGACTTGACATGCACCACATATATCTATCAGTACAGTAGACCTGGTTCCTTATGGTGTTCACCTCCATAGGTTGACCAGTTTGTTATGGTGCCTTGGGTGGTCATCTTACAGATGTTCTGTTCATACTCTCCAAGTCCCCTCTCTCTGCTCTGTCAGCTTGATTTTGAGACTGGTGCCTACAAGTTATTGTCATTAATTTCTGTAATAGTAATATGAAATGGGGCTGGACATTTATTTTTAGTCCAGAATATATAATCTTTTATAACCTGGTAACTGACCATACAATTTTCAACTCTGACTATTCTTCTAATATACTCTATATTCTAACCATACCAAACCATTAGCAATACCTCAAGCCCTTGCTGTCTTCACATTGCTTTGAACCATATGAAATTACCAATATGTGCCTTGACCTACAAAAACAGAAATTTCTTTTCTTTCTTCTTCTTTTTTTTTGAGATTGAGCCTCAAGCTGTTGCCCTGGGTAAAGTTCCGTGGCATCACAGCTCACAGCAACCTCCAACTCCTGGGCTCAAGCTATTCTCTTGCCTCAGCCTCCCAAGTAGCTGGGACTACAGGCGCCTGCCACAATGCCTGGCTATTTTGTGGTTGTAGTTGTCAGTGTTGTTTGGCAGGCCCGGGCTGGATTCGAACCCGCCAGCTCTGGTGTATGTGGCTGGCACCTTAGCTGCTTGAGCTACAGGCACTGAACCAAAAAACAGTAATTTCAAATGGCTAAATCCATACTGTTGTCTATCTAGAAAACACTTCCTCTCTTCTTTGCCTTGCTATTTCACTGATCTTTAAGAGTCAACTCAGTACAGTCTAAACTGCATAGAAAAAGAAGTCAGGAATCCTTCTATGTTCTAGAGCCACATATTTTTGTGTGTATAAACAGGTACAGATATCTTTCATAGCACTTATCATTCTGGATTAACTTTTGGTGTGCTTGTTTGCCACTTTTATCAGATTCAGAATTTCTTGTGGGGAAATATTATCTTTTTCTTTGTATACCCAGAACCTAGCATGTAGTCTGGTATGGACTGAGTAGTTATAATTGAGAAGGGACCATGTAATTCTATGTGTAGGAAGTAATAATTATTAAAGGTGAAATGAAATAGCTTAAATAACAAACTGGCCAGAGGTGCTAACTTTATTATTATACCAACAACCCCATCAACATAGCTACATTGTTAATTTATTTAGTTCTGAAAAGAAAATTGGAATATTTTATGGCATCATTTCAATTACCCAATTTTAAATATCAGAAATGCCCTTAAACACTGTGCACTCATCATAAACCATATTATGAAACAAAATGCTACATGTGATAAGATTACTGAACACAGTTATGAGTTACC
This sequence comes from Galago senegalensis, assembly GCA_963575145.1. Taxonomy (NCBI): domain Eukaryota; kingdom Metazoa; phylum Chordata; class Mammalia; order Primates; family Galagidae; genus Galago; species Galago senegalensis. Next base: position 1,157 of record CAUYTI010127872.1, on the reverse strand, counting down.
TACCCAGAAAAAAATAGTTGGTTTAAGTAATTCTATGAGAACTAAAAATTAAAATAATATTCCCATGTACTCAAATAAAATTAAATGTATACATACGAATTCTCTCTAAATAGGTCTGAAAGTGACAAATAAGAGATTAGTTTCTATATTTCAAACTTAATTGGAGTTATACTTGGAGGAAACAATGGAAAAGACCAAGAATAGGAAATTAAAAACTCTGCACACATTTATATATGAATTTACATATAGCTAAAAGATGTAACAGGTAAGTTCACCATAAATTATATTTATCCAAAATCCAAATAACCAAGCTTCCCCTGTACCCTTTAAACAACAGAAATAGTAAAAAACAAACAAAAAAACCCCAATAAATTCAAAGCATGCTCAATACAAATTCAGCCTAATCTTTTATGTCATCCTTACCTAAAATGTTTTACAATGATAATAGATGTCCTAATAATGATCCTGAAGCTCAAAAGTGACTCTTGGTTAAGAGGTTACAAATTAGATATAGTTTGTATTATTGTTATATCCTAATTGTTTTCTTTTATAGGTTTTTTTTTTCAGTTTTGGCCAGGGCTGGGTTCGAACCTGTCACCCTTGGTATATGGAACCACAGGCACTGCCGCCTATTATTTGTTTTCCTTTAAAAGCTTGTGTCAGCACTAGATTGAAAGGAGCAAATGAGACACAGTTACTGGCAAGGAACTGGGACTGAATAATACTGTAAAGCAAACAAAGCTGGAGTAGAAGTTAGGCATGAGAGTGGGCCGAGCTTTGAAGTAAGTGAACGTCTAAGTGTAAGCATATGCTAGTGCTCAACACTAGGTCAAGTAGAGAAAAACAGGAGGCTCATGCAAGTAAAGATTATATAAGTGAATTAGGCAAAAAAGGCTAAAGTTGGGCCGTTTCTAAGTCATTTATGATAAACAGTAAAATTCAACAAATGAAATCCAAGCATTCAAGCATTTTAGTCTTATATGTATAAATATTCTTATATGTATACATTTTTATTCTTTTTTTTTTTTTTTTTTTTGAGACAGAGCCTCAAGCTGTCCTCCTGGGCAGAGTGCCGTGGCATTACAGCTCACAGCAACCTCCAACTCCTGGGCTTAAGCGAGTCTCTTGCCTCCGCCTCCCAAGTAGCTGGGACCACA
>CAUYTI010127870.1:0-10368 GCA_963575145.1 Galago senegalensis | reverse complement strand
CTATTTTTTGGTTGCAGCCGTCATTGTTGTTTGGCGGGTCCGGGCTGGGGATTCGAACCCGCCACCTTAGGTGTACGTGGCTGGCGCCTTAGCCGGTTGATTTCCCACCATTCTGGATGCTAAGTTTCAAGATTGAGAGTTTGGCAGATCTGATACCTGGTTAGGGTCTCCTTCATAGATTTTAGGCAGGAATTATTTTCTTGTTTTGTCCTTACATGGTGAGGTGAGGGAGGGAGCAAGCTCTCTAGTTCTTTATTTAAGAGTATTAATCCCATTATGAGGAACTCACTCTCACGACTCATCTAAACCTAATTACCTCCCAAAGACCCCATCTCTGAATGCTATCACATTGAAGGGTAGGGCTTCAATATGTAAGTTTTGAGGGGACCCTTTCAGTTCACAGATCCTAATCACAAGGGTTCCCTGGGGATCTCCATCTCCATATGACCAAGGATCTCTTAATAACCTGCAATGAGAATTAATCAATTTCTGGTGGCACATCAATCATCCTGTTATTTTAGTATGAAGCTGTGATACTCTCTGTAAAAGAACTCTGTTTTGCTTCAAATGTTGCTGCTCCTAATCCCCCTCTGATCATTCTTGAGGCTGAAGGTTTAGCTGTGTTTTACATTCATCTGGGCTCCAGCTCTGTCTGTTTACCTAGCCCCATCTTTATCTTGGTGAGGAGCTTTTTTTTTTTTTTTTTTTTTGAGGGATTTCTCATTACATCTTAAAGATTTGAGTGATACAGGGAATTGAAAGACACTCACCCACCTTCTATGTTCAAGATCCTTCATTTCCTTTGGTGTAATTTATTTATATGTTCAACGTGCCATTCTTTTACTCCAAATCTCTACAATAATCTTTCTTTAACAGAAAAAAAAAGACAATTGCAAATTCATCTTCTAAAGTACACCATTATTGTAGGCTATTTACTTTTAAGTTCCTGCCATGAAGCAATTCCATCCTTCTAAATGCTAGTTCATTTTTCTGAGTACATAATTCATTACCATAGAACTTTTGAAAACTCTTAAAATACTTCAGCACTTTTAGTATCACTTACTATTCCATCTTGAAACATGCAGTGAATGGGGGCAAATTTTTTTGCAATAATTATAACATCCAATTAATTGCATCCATGAAAAAGTGTAACAAAATGCAAAACATGGTTATAAAGTAATGAGTTGGACCCACAGGTCATGTATTAAAATCTGTGTTATTACTTTGTTTTAGAGAAACTTGTTTGGGGAATTTAATATAAAACCTTCATTTGAATATGGTAAATTTAAGTGGGTAATATAGACAAAGTTAAGCATTTACTGCAGGTATTTTTAATCAATACAGAAAGATATACAAGAACATTAATGTTTATTGTAACTCAACTCCTTTTCTGATGGTCTTATCAAAATAAAACTTTTCTGTTTAGGCAGCATTTTATTTTGCTAATGCTTTGGAGCTGGGTGGCAGATATACTAAATACTTGTTTCTTTATACTATTTTCAAAATTAATTATGTTCAAATAGAAAGTTCCATTAGTTAAATCTCATGAGTGTTTATCACCAAAAGGACCTTTGATAGTAATAATGAGATAGCTAATACGTAAGTGGAATTGGTAACTAGACTACTAAAGAGATTCAAAATAATGGAGAATCCACAAAAACTTACGAAATAATACCAATGTTATGGTTATTCATAAAAATTAAAATGTAAGAAAGGAAAACTGTTAAATGAATATCATATTATAAATGTTTCATTAAATAATCATGCCACAATCCCTAGATAAATGAAAAGTTAGATATTTTTTCTAATTATTACAATGAAGTATACACTTACTCAGTGACCCACTTTCCATTTGTGTCCACTGGAAGACATATGAATATTTATAATTTTCAATTTTCTGTTTGGTAGAAACACTTCTACAGAGCATGTCTTCTTATTTATTATCTATAAACTGCAAAGAAAATACTTCAACTTTGTGTACTTATTTTTAATTTAAGAAAGGTGATACCAATGGCCTACATACATAATTAAATTTCAACTCTGGGAGTCTTTGGTAGCCATATTTAATTAAATACAAACTGTGTTTTTCATACATTTTCTCTACTTTTCCCAAATACCCTATAAATTATTATCTTTATTGAAAAATAAAGAAAGTGGTGTTCAAAGTTAAAGTCATATGAGTTGGCCACAGAATACAAAGAATTAAAGAAAAAAAGATTCAGATGGAAATAATGTTTCATGCAATTTTGCCTCCAGATATGGAATTTCCAAAACTTTTAAGAGGAATGAATGAATGCTTAATAGATATTTCTCTGTTTTCTTATGTCTTCTTATATGAGTCAGTAATAAAGATATAATATACAAATGTATGAATGTTTATATAAATAATGGAAAGTTTTCCATTGCCAAAACTTTTTAATCCTTACTAATTCATTATGTGATTAATCATACAATTATATAATTATGGTTTAACTATATGGTATGTTAACTAACCAATGCCATAGACTGAAGTTGATATTTATATTCTAAATCTTTTAGGATTATGATAATGAATCACAATCAGACTTGTTTAACATGAGAATCTGAGTTTAGTTTATGTATATAAATTAGAAGCATTAGCCTAAAATCTTTGCTAGTAATATCATTTCAAAATTATATTGGTAAGTTCTAGTTTATATTTTAATATCTCTAGTTTCAGTATCACTGGAATTTTCCTTTATGTGATTTATTCACAAAATTTGTTATCGCAATGGATTGTATCCAATAAGTAGAATAATTTCTATTTTTGATTTTTGCATGAAATGATTATAACAAGGGTCCCATTTTAGTATCTAGTGATAAAGTGATGATCATGAGTGAAAAGCTCTTGCTTCATGTACTTACATTCTACTAGTTATAGTCAAGAAATATACATATATCTCTGGTGGCTAAGGAAAGTAACAAATACTTGTATTTCAGTTGATATAACTATTAACATAAAGAGGAGGAGATAACCTGATGTATGAATGGTCATGTACTTCTTTAAGGTAACATCTGATTATAGTCTTGAAAGAACTGAAGAGGTGAGCAGTGTCAACATTTGCAGAAAGTATGTTCCATGCATAAGAAAAAAAAATGCAAATACCCTAGAATGTAATAGTTCTTGGTATACTTGCAGGATAGCAACAAGGTTGGGTGGAGTTAAACAAATGGAATGGGATGAGAGCAGAGGGTAGAGGTAACAAATGAGGGAAGAAATAAGTGGTAGTTAGATTATCCATTCATAGTATAATGACCTTGGATTTTATTCTGAGTGGGATGGAAATCTATTTGACAGCTTTTAGTAAAACTCTGGTAATGATATGATATAGTGTGATCTGATTGAAAGTATCACTGCTTGGAGTGTGGAAAAAATAAAGGAAAGTAAGGATGATGAATTTTTAAAAGGCAATTGTAATCATCAAGGTAAGATATTCTAATGACTTGAACTAAGGGGTTAGTGGTTGTAGTGGTTGTTAGTGGTTGTAGTAGTGAGAAATAATCAAGTTCTGTAAGTATACTGAAAGCAAACCTGACTTGCTGACAAAGTGGATGCAGAGATCAAAAGAGGTCAGAGTAAAACATGGCTTCAAGGTTTTGCAAGAATACCTAAAAGAATAGCATTGACATTAGTGAAAAAGTAAAACAGAAAGTGGCATTTTGAGGTGGTTGTCAAGATTCTGGTTTAGGGCATGTTCAGTTTGAAATATTGAATACATGTTAGTTATCCCAAGGGATACATTGACCACAAGTTTAGGAATATGTCTGGAATTCAGGGGAGGTGTCTGAGCTGGAGTAGAGGATTTCTATCTTTAGTGTAGGACCAATACTTAAAGCCATAGGATGGGATAAAAAGACCCTACTTGATAGAGAAAAGAACAGATCACCAAGCTTTGGGATTCTCCAATTCCTAAAGTTGAATGTAAATAGGAACTAATTAAGGAAAATGAGAACAAATTGTCAACGAGATTGAAGGAAAACAGAGACTATTGCATTACTGTGACCTTCACAGTTCTCAGGTTTTTATTTCTTTACTCCTTTTTGATAGCTTTGAAGAGATGCATATATTTAATATACACCATTTGATGAGTTTGGATATATGGAAACTCCCCTGATAACATATTCATAATCAAACTAATAGACACACCCAATACTTCCTAAAGTTTTCTTTGTCTCCTAATCCCTATGTATTCTTTAAAAAACAAACAAAAAAAAAAAACCACATACCATGAGATCTACCCTCTTAAAATTTTTTTAAGTGCACAATACCATATTGTTAACTATAACCACAATGTTGTACAGAAGATCTATAGAATTTATTCACAGTATAATTGGAATGTTATACACTTTGAACAATAATTTTTGATTTCCCCACTCTTCATCCCCTAAAAACTATTAGTGAATCTATCATTCTGTAAATTTGACTATTACAGTTACTTCATACAAGTGGGATCATGCAGTATTTATCCTGTACTTGACTTATTTCTCTTGGCATACTGTCCTCCAGGTTTATCCAGGTGTTACAAATGAGGGGATTTTCTTCACAATGAGTGAATTAGATTGTCTACTGACTTGATATTAGTATTGAGCACATTGGGTATTTGCCTTTATAATCTTGTGATACTTCACTGAGAAAAATGTGTTTCAGCTCTTTCTAGGTAATACAAAAGATGTAAAGTCACCATCTTTTACTAATGCTGAATAGTATTCCATGCTATACACATACTATAGTTTATTGGTCCATTCTTGGGTAGATGGACATTTAGTTGTTTCCACATCTTGTTCATTATAAATTGAGCTTCAATAAACAATCTAGTGCAAATGTTCTTAGGCTAGAATAATTTTTTTGTTCTGGGTAGGTGCCCAGTAGTGGGATTTCAGGATCTAATGGGAAGTCTAATTTGAGTTCTTTGAGGATTCTCAATACTTCTTTCCAAAGAGGTAATATTTGCAGTATCACCACCCATGTAAAAGTATTCTCCTCTCTCGGCAACCCCACCACCTGCAACACTGGGATTTTGTGGTGTGAGCTATTCTCACTGGGGTTAGTTGATATCTCAGAGGGATTTTGATTTGTATATCTCTGATGACTAGGGATAATGAATATTTTTTTCACATGTTTGTTAGCCATTTGTCTGTCATCATCAGAAAAGGTTCTGTTTATGTCTTTTGTTCAATGATAGACGGGATTGTTTGCTCCTCTTTTGTTGATTAATTTGAATTCTCTGTAGACCCTAGTTATAAAGCCTTTGTCAGATTAGTAACATGCAAATATATTTTCCCACTCTGAAGGTTGTCTATTTGCTTTGATTGTTTCCTTAGATGTGCAGAAGCTTTTCAGTTTAATTAAGTCTCATTTGTTAATTTTGGTTCTTTATGTAATTGCCAGTAATGTCTTCTTCACAAAATTTTTCCCCAGGCTGACATCCTAAAGAGTTTTTTCTACACTTTCTTCTAGAATTTTTAACATTTCATGTCTTAGATTTAAATATTTTATCCATCTTGAATTAATGTTTGTAAGTGGTGAAAGATGTGGGTACAGTTTCAATCTTTTCCATGTGGTTTTTGAGTTTTCTCAGCACCATTTACTGAGTGTATATATGCCAGTGTATATATGTCCTTCTTTGGTTTATCAGAGATTAGATGGTTATGAGAGACTGGTTTCATCTTTTGGTTTTCTATTCAGTTCTGAATGTCTCTGTCTTTATTTCTGTAGCCAATACCATGCTATTTTGATTATTGTGAACTTATAATATAGCCTAAAGTCTGGTAGGGTGAAGCCTCTAACTTTGCCTTTTGTCACTAAGTATTGTCCTGGTTATAAAGGATTTTATTTGGTTCCATACAAAATGAAGAACTAGTTTTTCAACTAGTTCTTCAAAATATGATGTTTTTATCTAGTGATGGATTACATTGAATGTGTAGATTGCTTTGGAAGTATAGACATTTTACCAATTTGGATTCTTCACAGCCAAGAGCATGGCATGTTCTTCCATTTGTTAATGTCTTCTGCTATGTATTTTCTTAGAATTTCATAATTCTCTTTGTGGAGTTCCTTCACCTCTTTTGTTAGGTATAATCCTAGGTATTTCATTTTCTTTCTAGCTAGTGTAAAGGGAAGTGTGTCTTTGATGAATTTCTCAATTTGGCTGTTATTGGCATTTACAAAGGCTAGTGATTGTGGACATTGATTTCATACCCTGAGGCATTACTTTATTTCTTAATCACTTAGTTTCAAGGTGGAATCTCTGGGGTTTTCAAAGTATAAGATTATATCTTTGGCAAAGAGTGATAGTTTGACCTTCTCTGCTCTTATTGGGATGCCCTTTATATCCTTCCCTTGCCTGATTGCCTTGGCCAGAACTTCCAGCATTAGGTTGAATAGTAGTGGAGATAGAAGACATCCTTATCTGGTTCCATTTCTAAGTGGAAAAGTTTACAGTTTTACTGGATCCAGTATGATACTAGCTATGGATTTATCATAGATGGCTTTAATCAGTTTAAGAAATATGCCACCTGTGCCAATATTTTTAAGTGTTCTTATGGATAGTGAATTTTATGAAATTATTTTTCTTCATCTATTGAGAGGATCATATACTCTGTGTTTTCGCTTTTATTAATGTGCTGAATTACATTTATGGATTTGCATATTTTAACCAGCCTTGCATCCCTAGATGAAACCTACTTGATCATGATGAATTACTTTTTTTAATGTGTGGCTGTAATCTATTGGCTATAATTTTATTGAGAATTTTTGCATCTATATTCATTAGTGAAATTGGTGTATAGTTCCCCTTTATGGTTAGGTGTTTTCCTGGTTTTAGTATCAGGGTGATGTTTGCTTCATAGAATGTGTCAGGGAAGGTTCCTTCCTTCTCAAAGTTTTGGAATAGTTTTTCTAATATGGGTATAAACCTTTCTTTGAAGGTTTGATAGAATTCTGGTGGAAAGCCATCTAGTCCAGGACATTTTTTTTATTTGTTTCTGCAATCTCAGTGCTTGATATTGGCCTGTTCAGGAGATGTATTTCCTCTTGGTTAAGTGGAAGGAGAGGGTGTAATTCCAGGTATTGGTTCATTTCTTCCATATTATCAAAATTCTGGGTCTGGAGTTTCTTGTAGTAGTTAGTGATAATCTCTTGTATCTCTGTGATATTTCCTATTTATCTTTTTTTCATACCTTATTGAGGTAATTAGAGATTTTAATTTTCTGTTTCTTGTTAATTTGGCTAATAGTTTCTCACTTTTGTTTATTTTTTCAAAGAACAAAACTTTTCTTTTATTAAATTTCTGAATTATTCTTTTGTTTTCAATTTCATTTATTTCTGATTTGATTTTGGTTATTACTTTTTCCTTCTAGATTTGGTATTAAATTTTTCTATCTTTTCTATTTCCTTAAAATGATTCATTAGCTTATTGGTCTTTACTCTTTCTGTTTTGGGGATATAGCATCTAATATGATAAATTTACATTTTAGAAATGCTTTTGCAGTATTCCACAGGTTTTAGTAATTTGTAGTTTCATTGTAATTGTGATTGAGAGATTTAACTATTGCCTCCTTTATCTCTCCCTTGACTCAACTTTCACTCACTTGTATTCAGTTTAATTTCCACCCCTTTTTGTGAGGATGAAAGTGTTTATGAGAGTTGACTTACACTTTTATTGCCTTGTTTTCTGAGAAGATACAAGGTATAATCTCTATTCTTTTAATTTTCTTTAGGTTTCTATTTTTTTTTTTGTATTGTAGGCTATGATCAATTTTGAAATATGATATAAGGCATGAGAAGAAGAATGCATTTTCCTTTGTTTAGACATAGTGTGTTCTGTATGTGAATATTAAGCCCATTTGTTTTAGGGTCACATTGAAGGCCTTATCTTTGTTTAGTTACTGCTTAGAGGGTCTGTCCAGTTCTGTCAAAGGGGTGTTAAAGCCCCTGGCATTATGGTGTTATGGGATATAATATTGCTTAGTCCACTCAGGGTCTGTTTCATAAATCTTGGAGCATTTAAGTTGAGTGCATAAATAGTTATAATTGAAATGTCCTCTTATTGTATTGTTCCCATGACTAATATGAAGTGACTATCTTGTACTTAATTTTGGTAGCTTTAAATCTACTTGTATCTGAAACTAAAACTGTGACCCTTCCTTTCTTCTGATTTCCATTTGCCTGAAATACTGTTTTTTCTCCCTTTGCCCTGAGTTTTGATTTGTCCTTCAAGGTTAGGTGAACCTGGGGACATCATATGGATGGCCTGTGCTTTTTTTATCCAATCAACCAGCTTGAGTCTCTTTAATGGGGAATTCACCCAATAACATTTACTGAGAGAATTGATAAGTGTAGTAGAGTTCTCTTCATCTTAATTTTATGAAAGTCCATTGCTTACTTTTATCCTTTCTCTATATGGAAGCTAAAGTTTGTCCTTTAGTTTCTGGGTGTTTGCTTTTCTGGCTGTCCATTGTGGTGGTCAGTATGGAGAATAGGTCTAACTAGTTGCTGTAGAGCTGGTCTTGTTATAGAGGATGTTCTCATTCTTTGCATATTAGTAAAATATTTGTATCTCCATGATTTTAAAGCTTAGCTTAGCAGGATACAGCAGTATGGGCTGAAAGTTATAGTTTTTACAGAAAATTAAAAGTAGATGACACTTCTCTTCTGGCTTGAAAAGTCTCAGCTGAAAAATTTCCTGTCACACTGATGGATCTGCCTTTGTAGGTCAATTGGAGCTTATTCATGGCTGTGGGCAGAATTTTCTCTTTTACCTTGACTTTGGACAGACTCATTATAATGTGGTTTGGACTTCCTCTATTTGTGCTGAGATGACCTTGGGTTTGATACACTTCTAAAAGAAGTGTTTCAGAATCTTAAATGAAACCTGGGAAATTTTCATTTTTGATATCCTCCAGTAGGGCCTCCATTCTTTTGGGTCATTCCTCTTCCCCTTTATGGATCCATATAATTTATATTTTTGAATGCTTTGTGATATCCCATAATTTTCTGAGCAAATGTTCTGCTTTCTCTCTCTTGTTTTTCCCTCTTTAACTACTGGGTTAGCTCAAGAGCTTTATCTTCTGTATCTTCATAGTCTTTATCCTCCATGGTCTAATCTGTTATTGATGCCTTCTACTGCATCCTTAAGATTCCCAATTTACTCTGTATTTTCTTAAGCTCCACCATATCCTTTCTGTATTCTTCACTTCTTTTATCCATTGTTTTGGTCCTGTTTTTTTACTTTCTCATCAATTCCCTTTATTGACTTTATCATCCATATTTAATTTTTCTTTCTATCATTTCCATTACTTTTTTTAGGTGGAGTCCACTGCAATACCTGCCTCATGGTTCTTTGTGAGGGTTGCTCTGTTTTGGTTTTTAATGGTGCCAAATTTTATAGGTTAGTTGATTTTTTTTTTTTTGAGACAGAACCTCAACCTGTCACCTTGGGTAGAGTGCTGTGGTATCATAGCTCATAAGAACCTCCAACTCCTGGGCTCAAGTGATTCTCCAGCCTCTGCATCCAAGTAGCTGTGACTACAGGTGCCCACCACAACGCCTGGCTGTTTTTTGGTTGCAGCTGTCATTATTCTTTGATGGGCCCGGGATGGATTCAAACCCACCAGCTCAGGTGTATGTGGTTAGCACCTTAGCCTCTTGAGCCACAGGTGCCAAGTCAAAGTTAGCTAATTCTCATGTGTGTTTTCTTCCTATTCACCTCCTTCCCCTATATTTCTATATTTTTCCTTCTCACTGCCTCCTTTCCTTTGAATTACCTTGTATTAGAATGCTTTCAATTACCTTGAGTGGAAATGCCCTTTGTTATAAGGGCAAATGGGAGTGAAGGGTAAAGAGTGAGTAATAAGAAAGAAGACTAAAGAAAGAAAGACATCAAAATAAAAAAGAAAGGGTGAAAAAAATAATTGGTAAAAAAGAAAGAAGGGCAGAAAGAGACCAAAAAAGTGACAGGAGAAATGGTATTGCTTGTCAGGGTGCTATGGCCATATCTGCAACTCTAGGACTTCAGGAATATGCTGGGCAGGTCAGGGGCTCCTTAGATTACTGGGCAATAGAAAGAACTCTCCTCCACCAAATACAGAAAGTGAAAGAAAAGAAAAAAGAAAATGGCTCGGCGCCTGTGGCTCAAGCGGCTAAGGCACCAGCCACATACAGCTAAGGTGGCAGGTTCGAATCCCCAGCCTGGGCCTGCCAAACAACAATGATGGCTACAACAACAACAAGAAAAAATGGCCAGGCATTCTGGCGGGCACCTGTAGTCCCAGCTACTTGGGAGGCTGAGGCAGGAGACTCGCTTGAGCCCAGGAGTTGGAGTTTGCTGTGAGCATGATGCCATGGCACTC
>CAUYTI010127869.1:0-10263 GCA_963575145.1 Galago senegalensis | reverse complement strand
CCCGGACCCGCCAAACAACAATGACGGCTGCAACCAAAAAATAGCCGGGCGTTGTGGCGGGCGCCTGTGGTCCCAGCTACTTGGGAGGCGGAGGCAGGAGACTCGCTTGAGCCCAGGAGTTGGAGGTTGCTGTGAGCTGTGGTGCCATGCCATGGCACTCTGCCCAGGGGGATAGTTTGAGGCTCTGTCTCAAAAAAAAAAAAAAAAAATACTTCTAGGACAGAAATTAGACATCTTTATATTTTTCCTAAAATGAAACAATGTGTGAGTTTATCTTATTTTTACTTGGGCTGGCTTATGAAATAGTGTTTGCTCAATTTCACTGTTCCATAATGATTGTTAGATTTTATGTAATAATTAGAAGGGGTAGGCCACAACCATGTCACCTTAGCCAGAGCTATTTTGGCTTTTGTACTCAGATCTGTTAAAAATCCATGAACAATCAGTATCTGCTCATTTTTAAGATCATGAGTAGTGATAAAGTTTTGTTTTTCCCCATGGAATGGTCTGTGAGGAGGAAGCACATGTGTTTAATGTGTGAATGTATAAAATTTTGGACAGAAATCCTCTTGGACTATAAAAGGCTGGCTGCCCGTTCACCAGGTCAAATGAATTTTTGGATAATTTCAGGTCACTTCTCTGACATAACTGAGTATCTCAAAAGCTTTAGCTTTAGGGGCAAAAAATATTTTTTCCCCCTCTGGCCTCCCTGTTTCCCCCCTCAACCCAGAAAAGTTCTTAGAATAAATTGGAAAGATACAAAAAGCAAGTTCAAACACGTAACAGAGACTTGACATTTATTGTGCAATTTTTATCTCCAACAGAACATGTGGCATTCTAGAGACATGAGGTAATAAAATCAATACTCCAATTAGAACACCTGAAATAACTGGCTCTAGTAACAAATGTCTCTTAGAATTAAAAATATTAAATGTTTAAAAAACTCTTGTAACAGTTTCAGTTCCTAAAAGAAATGAACCTAACACTTAGAAAACAACTTACTCTTCTATATAAACTGCTCACCCAAAAATCTTGCTATTCTATATTATACTAGGCATTTGTAGTTTTATTAACATATCCCTTGTGGGTGTGAACTCTACACAGTACAATCAAATAGAAATTATTCATAGAATCAACAAGACTCCAACAATAAAAATATCAGGATCAATGGATTTATCACAGTTTCTCCACAAGTCTTCATCATAGAAAAGAGAGTAAAGGCAAGTTGGCCCCAGGGTTAGGCTGCTACATGAAGCTCCAGAGGAGAGACAGAAAGGCAATGCTTGAACTGGGCAGGGTCGGGCTGGACAGTGACCTTGAAAGTTTGATAGCCCACCTCTGGCATGCCCTGTTCCCAAGAAGCACAAGCCAGGCCCCTCGTGGCCTCGGCATGTTTTCGAACATAAACACAGCCAAAGGGATGTTAAAGCCAAAACTATAGGAAAGGATCAACAGGTTATTGTATTTTCCTACAAAATTTTCACAAAACAGGTCTCACAGTGACATCAGAAATTAAAAACTCTTCCAAGTCAGATGCATCACCTCTAAGACTACAAAGACAACAAACGTGAGAAGTGCATGGAACGCTGCCCCCCCCCATGCCCAGGGCCATTTCTAACATGTAGGGGTTCCCCAAGACTCTCACTTGACTGAGTTGGAATTTTTGCTTTTGTCCCTGCACTTTTGTACTGGGAATCAATGAAATGTGAATCACTGAGCACTTTTTAACGTACACACTTGAAAAAGTTTCATGATCTGATCACAGGATCTTACGTGGCCCATGCCTTACAGTAATCTGAGCAGTTCCCAGAGGGAGTGTGTGTGTATATATATGTAAGTTTTTATGTTTGTACTTAAGTGTCAACAAACTTTAGTAGTTTTTAACAACACAAATATCAACTTTTCTTTAATGGCATACATAAAACCACAAATCCACCTCCAAATATTGATGGGTTTTTATAACTGTGCTTTGATGACTAGGGAAAAATGAACTTCATTCTGCTTACTAAGACCAAAGGAATCGTCTCGTTAGCGGAGCGCCTTGGGCAGTTCCCTTATTGACACGTGAGGATCATAAGAGTAATAGCTTCATAGGTAGTTGTGAGGATTTACAATAGGAGGATCCATTAAAGTGCTTATCACAAGAGCTCAACAAGTATCAGCTATGATTACTATTACAGCACTAAGTGGTTCTGAATGGCCCAAAGTGTGGCCACGATATACACGGACACTTGTACTGGTGCAATTATTTTGAGAATGAAAAGGTTTTGAATGAGTTACCAGCAGATGCATTTTTCATTGTAATTTGGGGGGAATTATGATTTAATAAAAACATAGCCCTTGTTATCAGCCAGCTACGGATTGATTAAGAGGAAAATTAATCTAGTCACCATTAGGGCATAGATTTAGTCAAACTGGCCCATCTGGCATTATTAGATGACAGAAGTTACCTGCACTTGAACTCACTGTGGAGGTCAAGGTGGTCTCTACTGTGTACACAGCTTAAAGTTGTACATGTTACTTAGAATGTTAATATAGATAGGTTATTTTTGTTGTATTCCATGGTGTCTGATATCAATTCTTCATTCTCCTTAAAAAAAAAAACAAAACAGGACTAATGCCATCAGCTGACAAGATGAGCAGCTTTTCAGGGGGCCATCAGTGGGTGACACTTCCCTTGTGGCTCCAAGTGAGGTGATCATTTTTAACCAGCACTTACGTGACTGAAAGAGGCCATCACTGTGTTTATAAAAACACACCCTAATGATACACACTGCCGTTTAGACACATTTACATTAGAGCTGACTCACGTGTCCTATCTGACATGTTTTGCCAAACAGCTTTGGCAAGTGTTGCCACATTAAACATACACCAGCAAGATACGCACCATATGTGCAGAATCACTTTCTGTTCCATTTCTAAAAATCTGTACACAAGAGCTGTCAAGAATTAACACTGATCTGTACTGTGCAATGACATAGCACCGAATGAGAAAGTTATACATTTAAATCTCTTCTAAAAATGAAGCTATGGGGCACAGCGCCTGTGGCTCAAGGAGTAGGGCGCTGGCCCCATATACTGCAGGTGGCGGGTTCAAACTCGGCCCCAGCCAAAAAAAAAAAAAGGCTATTGAATGCAGTGTTTTAAAGATTATTAAAACCTAGGAGGAGACTCAGGAAGTAGTCAGTGGGTATTAGATTTAGATCCCAGGGCATACGCTGAATGATGTTCCCAATGAGACGTGTTTGCTTTTTTGAATACGTTTCACCTCAGTGATGCTCTGACCCTTTTCTGAGAGAGACTGAAGGGAGGCACAAGCCATTAAAAGTGGCAGGGAAATGGAGATATAATGAACCAGTAGAGTCCCAAGTTCGGCTTATTGTCAGATTTGGGGTGAACATCTGATATCACAGGAATAGTTACTGGATTTAGAAAGCCATTCAATCAACATCAGTTACCATCATTAGCACCTGCTGGTATCCAAAGAGGAGCTGGATCACATACCAGATTGTTGTAATTTATATCTCCTATAATCCCAATGAAGGAGTCAGCTTATTACTGATTAAGGAATAAGGAACAACTCAAACACAAAGTCTCTACCTACATACAGCTGGGATGTAGGTCTCAATTCCTCTACCAAAGCGGAGGCCAGCAATTTCCCACAGATGCTCTAATACTACATTATGGTCCCAGTGAAGCTTTACAGAACACAAACGGTGACAGTAACCTCAATGCGGTGGTGGAACAGGGAACACCAACAAAGTGATGCTCAGGTTCATGGGCATGAGGAAGTATCTTCAAGAAAAAAGACAAACATTTTCTTTCAAAGCATTTAACACTAAGTCTACACCATGAGCTTCTGCATAAACTGTTTAAAACGGACCATGAGAAATAGAACTTCAGTAACTGCTTCTAGGTTATTGCCCTCTCAACAGGCTGCTGCCCTGGCCCATCTTCCAAAACAGATCTTTCCAGGGTCATCCTGAGCCCGGCCAGACGTGAACTGGGGCTTCCATTCTCTATGAAAGGCAGGCATGATCTTTGTAATGGGATTTTAATCCGGAAAACACAGGACACACCACAACACTGTCACTTTGGGCAGGTACAGACTCCCCTCATAGCTGGGATTACGGACCAAACCTATTCACTGACAAAACTGCCAAGTTTAGACCTTGTTTCAGGTCAGCCCTGAGACCTCCTCTAGCCAATAAAACAGAACCACTGTATCTTGAGCTGTTCTAATTTAATCTGTTTTATAGCAACGCCAACATGACTCAGGGAGGAGTCTAAAAGCAGACAGGAAGCTAAGTTTCTCATCATGAAAGCACTTTGTCCATTTGCCAGATAAAGTCATACAAAATCAAGAAAGCAAGCAACATCTTCAGGTTGCCAAAGGCATCAACTGAAAGGCTCCCAGAGCTACAGCAGTCTCCACTCCCAGGGCTAAGTATTTAACCTCCCAGGCTACCCGGGCCTTACGGAAAGTTAAGTGAACAATCTTTTGTAGCCCATATTTTAAAAATCAAGTGACCATCCAAGCAACTGCGGTGAACCAGGAAATTACCAGGCTGAAAGGTGAAGTTGAGATGGACACACCCTAAGGACAGGAGCAGCCCAGCACCTGAGCTGACGCTGTGTGAGACCAGCAGTGGCCTGAGGGACAGGCTCAGCTAGAGGAAGCCAGCAATTATACAAGTGGAGGAGGGAAGTGTAAGGGAGCACCTGCCTGGAGGGCGGGTCGGGGCCCTACCCCAGGAGAGGGCTGACTCAGTGGTGTGATGCGGAGCGCGTGTCTGTGTTTCCTCATGGGCAAAAGAAATGGTCAACAACGAGCCCCAGTATTCAGAACTGGCGACTGACACCTGTAATTACGTGAGACAGAGTCTTACTCCGTGGCCGTAGAGAGGAAGAAACCAGGTGTGCCTTTGGAACAAAGGTGGTGTAGGGCCTCACACAGCAGCCTTCTCAAGCTGCGATCATGACATCTAAACCGCAGGTTCCTGGCCCCTCACACACAGCAAAAGGGCAGAAGTTAGAGGTGAGGCCACGGAGGATGGGTCCAGACCTCAGGGATGACACAGGGCGCTCAGATGATGCCGAGATGCGAAGACACGCAGAACCACGGCACGTTCAGGGAAACAGTAAAGGCTGCACGTTTGTTTTTCTTAGAAGCACTGGTTAATTATTGCTACTCTAGAAAAAAAGGACAGTGTACTGTTCCGTTAGTAAGGACAACTAATGGCCAATGCAAAACAAAAAACGGTAAAAATGAAAAGACAGACGAGGCAAGGGCGGTGCTTTTTTCCTGACAAGATTGCTTTCTCGTCATCAAAAAAATCTTACAAGACATTCATTTCACAGACCTTTAACAATGCTTCAAGAAGTACCTTTTCTCCCTGAAGAGCCAAAGGTGTTCACGGTTGCCACAAGCAACCTCACATTTGCCCATATCATTTTTTACTTCCAAATTTTAGTTAATTTGCCTCAAACAGAATTGAAATACTAGTTCTTCCCATTTTGTTGAACAGATCTGGCAAATGACCATCTCCATAAACATGAAACTTTTCAATGCATGAAAGCTAATATTCACAACAAAAGCTTTAGAAAGTCTGGTTTCTAGGACGTGGCATACTGAATGCAAGGCCAGGCACAAGGGCTCACACCTAAATCCTAGCACTCCGAGAAGCTGAGGCAGGAGTCCGAGTCCAGCCTGAGCAAGAGGGAAACGTGTCTGCTAAGAACAGAAAAACTATCTGGGCATGGTGGTGGGTGCCTGTAGCTCCAGCTACACAGGTGGGCAGGAAGATCCCTTCAGCCCAGGGGTTTGAGGTTGCTGGGAGCTATGATGATACCACTACACTCTACCTAGGGCCACAGAGTGAAATTCTGTCTCAAACAACAACAGCAACAAAGAATGTAAAGAATTTATGATTTTACATCAACAAAAAAATGGCAAATAAATCCCCCACTCTAAAATGGATGCTCATAAACGTGAACGAATCTCCATCCAATTTGCAAAACTTTTAAGTCATGTCTGTAGGTGACATTAGTAGCTGTCAGTGAAAGCCATCCATTTAGCCCTTTGCTCTACAAAGGAGGTGGCAGTCTGGACTAGTTTGGTAAAGAAAGCCTCTCTGGACACCAAACCCAAAGCCTGCAGAGAGGATGATCCCAGCACCTCTACATTGCCGGTAAGAAAAAGTTCCAAAGATGCCACAGATTTCACATGTGGAGCTCAACCAATTAAACAGGGGGATGTGGGTGGGTGTGGCACCTGTTAACTTAGCCAGAAACGTGTAGTTCAGGGGAGTTTGTGGCGAAGGGAGGCACACACAGCCGGGAGGAAACATGTTCAATAACAAAGGGAAGTAAGTTCCATACAAATTCTAAAAATCAACTCAGCACAGAAAGGCCCTCAAATTTCAGAGAAATTCCTGACAAGCCCCTTGCATAGTTGTTGGAATGTCCTTGAAGCCGAGTATATACAATGCCAGAACATCTGATAATTCAGGGGGCGCCTTCAGGCAGCCACACTACTGTTCTGGTCCTCAGAGCTCCAAACAACTGACTGAAATTCTCCTTGTCCAGCCCAGCACTTTGGCATTGTGTCAACAAAGCCCAATTTAAGGCTACGGAAACTGTGGACCTATGAACCTACAAAATTGCGCGTCTTGAAAATGGTTTTGGATCTTTGGATGTTCCTGGACTCATATAGTGAAAAACTATTACTGTTTGTAAACTCCAGAGATCAAATAGTGCCTTCCTGATCAACACAGTGGAATTTTTTTTTCATAAAAATAACATAACAGCTGACCTCCAATTAACCACTGCCCATCCGGCGGCCTCTGTTCTCTGGTTTCTTTCTCATAATAGACTTTGTTAATGTAGAGACAGCATGTGGTGTCACCTACAATCCACCTGATGACCCCACGTCTCTGCTGACAACTGTGAATTCAAGTCTTTGGAAAACGTAAAGACAACTTACTTGAATTAAAGTAAGAGAAAGCTTGCCCTCTGTCCCTTAAAATAACTCTACATCTCTACCTTTTCCCATGGGCAGGAACATTAACCCAACCCTCCTTGGGGGCCAGCTCTGCCCAGGAAGCAGAGATTAAACATTGCGGACAGGTGATCAGAGCTCTCAAATGTAGTTTTTTCCTTTTATAATATAATATTCCAAAGTCTGTTTAGGCGCCACTAACTTCCCAAACAACCCTAAAATGGATTTCTATTTGGGAACTGTGGCACCTGAGAATGTATATAAAGTAGGACAGAATGACACACTTTGGACTCTCAGGTGATGGTAATAGGACAGTCACAACTGGAATTCTCTAGAAGCCCAGCTGCTCCAGTGTTAAGTTTTATCCACTAATCCCCAGATCCGTCCTGGGAACCTTTATTGAAGACTTCATCCTGCGTAGCTGGGTGATCGATCCCTTCATAAAATGAGCCACCGTTGTGAAGGAAAGTCCCCACCGCCCGCCCCTGCCGGGCGTGGCCCACAGCGTCGCTGAACACTTTGTTGATCTGCTCCTCAGAGGGCATCCACCAGTCAGGGTTGGAGGTACAATGCATCCTAATGAATTCTGCAGGAACACACACAAGAGTAAAAAGAGACAGACACAACAGCTGGTTTTTGCAGAAGATGACAGCAAAGGCTGCTTAAACTTCTCAACAGAAGCTCTATCAGAAACGCTTTATGGGAAACCCAATGCAATGCCATGATGATGTCACTTGTTCAACCCAACTTACTCCGTACCAGTTTTCTTCTCATGCACAAAAGTAAAAATTGCCTTAGTGACAGCAGTCCCTCTAAGGGACAGTTACCACTGAAATGAAAGGTACATTTGATGCACCTTGTCAGTAAAAGGGTAGATTTCAAAATCCACACTGTTACGTCTCACATCTGAGAATGTTAACACTCTCCAGAAGCATGCCAAATAGCATTAGCACAGTATCCCTCAACCAGCTACTAAAGACTGGGTAAGTAAAGGAACAGTGTCTCAGTGAGCGAGAAGGTGTCTTAGTGTTAGTTCAGAAAAGCTACCCAATGTCCTTAACACAATGCATGCCAGGCTATGCTTATTTCTTCTGTTATTTCTATACCTAGTACCGGCAAATACTTTATAAATGCAATCTCTTAATATTTACTTTCACCAGAAAGTAATTAGCATGCCTGGAAGAGGGAATAGTTTCAGCTGCCTCCAGCACAGCCTCTCCTACCTATGTGTTCTCCACCTAAAGGCTAAATGGAGGCCCGTGGTGGGTTGGGGCCCCAGGCAGAACCGAGCTGGGGACTGCAGAGTCTGGGTGGGCAGCCCGGTCTGCTTGTGGCTCCAGCAGTGTTCCAAAGGAACTGGCGCTGGTTCTTTGGGATGTATTCTAATCCCTCAGCTTCACTGACTTGCCATTAAAATGTAAAATGTTCAGTAAAAATGTCTAGAACGTGATACACTCGTGAGACCCCTTTTCTTGGCTCCTTTATAAACCTGAGGGCAACTTCCCTGCATGCACACAGCAAGCTTAGCCAGGCCTCCAAGCTCAATGCTGCCTCTCTGTGAGTAACTCCATAATCTTCCACCACTCTGTCACTCTGAGTACGGGAGATTCTCAAGGTGTCCCGCAGGAGGTGCTCTGCCACACTTGAGCCTAGTTAATAATGGCTCTTTTGTTTCAGGTGGTTTCCTCAGTGTTGGCACTTGCACCAGAATCCCCTGGGGTGGTTGTGACATGCCTCCCCGTCCGTGCTGGTTCAGACTCTCTGGGGCTGAGGCTGGGAATCTCAGCGGCTAACAAATACCACATGTGCATCTCAGGTACACAATGTGCAGAATCAATGTGGGCACCCCAGGAGGGAGTACAAAATGACAGCAGCCTTTCCACTAACCAAGTTCTTATCGGTGATAATGTTTTTTTTTTAAAAATGTGATTTCCTCACCAGGAAAAGTTTTGATCGCTACCCAGAGTAGATCAATATCACGTCTTTCCAACCAATAAAACTGTTCTTGAGCCATCTCGGTTAAAATTTGAGCTTTGAGATAGGAATTTCTCACACAGCACTGTAATGTTTCTGCTTATCTAAGCCTGTGCTTCTTTGCCCCTACTGAACGGACTCCCACCTCCTGATGCCCCCTTCCCCACCCTCCAGCTGAGATGCAAAGTCCAAGCAGTATTTTAAATGCAGAAATGTTTTTTCAGACCAAAAGAGAAAGGTTTTACTGGGCAAGATATATTTTAGGCACTAAGAAAAATTATTCCTAAACAAATTTAAGGAGTAGGAGCGAGTATTCTTGAGAAGGTATCTAGATGGGGGCACAGGCTAGAAGTGGAAATGAACTATCACTGTACTGATTTAAAAAAAAAAAAAAAACTTCCACATCCTCCCTTCCTCTGTGCATCCCTAGCGCTCCAGTTTCTCTGGAAGTGGCCTTCTCTGGCAGCAAAGAAATTCTGAATTTAAAGCGTGAAACATGAGGTGCTAGGCAATGCTTATGTATCATCAAGTGAGAACAACAAGGTTAAAGCAAAGGAAGGTTTTTAAAGAGAGCTTCCCAATACCGAGTAGATGGGGCACATGGAGCCTGAAAGTTCTCAGCGGAAAGAAATCAAAAGGCAGTGAGGCTGAACACTTGTACGGGGGAGCCACAGCCAATGCGGTGAAATGAGATCACAATGGCGGACACTGAGCGGAAGGATGCAGTACCTCGGAGGCATGTTACTTTAACTGGATCCAGAGGGCGTCTTTCGGGACCTGTCTCTCCTGACTGCACTGACCTTTTCCTTTTTCCAAGGCCGCATGAGTACTTAAGCTCATCGGTCGTGAAAACAAATCTGATGAGGTATCGAAGGAGCCGTCTTCCATCCTTCTTTGAAGAGTTTACGGCCTCGTCCCACTGCTTGCTCGTTATGTAGACAGGATAGTTGTTCAACAGCTGTTTACTCCCCTGGAAAAGGGAAATAGTTCCTCATTACCTACTGAGCCAACCCATTAGAAGCCAAAGCCGGCTCGGCGCCTATAGCTCAACGGGCTAAGGCGCCAGCCACGTACACCTAGGGTGGCGGGTTCGAATCCCCAGCCCGGACCCGCCAAACAACAATGACGGCAACCAAAAAATAGCCAGGCGTTGTGGCGGGCGCCTGTGGTCCCAGCTACTTGGGAGGCGGAGGCAAGAGACTTGCTTAAGCCCAGGAGTTGGAGGTTGCTGTGAGCTGTAATGCCATGGCACTCTACCCAGGGGGACAGCTTGAGGCTCTGTCTCAAAA
>CAUYTI010127867.1:0-10718 GCA_963575145.1 Galago senegalensis | reverse complement strand
TAGTGTTTTCACACACATTCTGAAATACTTTCATCAAGGTGGTTCACATAAATTTCATGTCATTTGCATAGTCGTTGTGTCAAACATTTACATTCTAGTTCTAGAAAAGTTCACTTATACCCTTGTTAGACAGAAATATAGGTGATCTTTCTGGTTACCCTCCCACTGCCCAGCTACCCTTATCCCCTCCCCTTCCCTACCCCTCCCCATATTCTTGTGCTAGAATTAAGTTGTTTCTTTCATTTGAGAAGTATATATTAGTATGGAATACTATGCAGCCCTAAAGAAAAACGAAGACTTTACCTTCCTCTGTATCTATTAAAATGATCACAAGATTTCTGTGATTGATTCTGTTAATTTATTAATTTCCATATTGTTGAACCTTTCTTATGTACCAGGGATGAATCCCACTTAATCATGGTTAATGGTGCAGTTTCCTAGTATTTTGTTGAAGATTTTTTTTTCTATATTAATCAGAGATATTGATCTGGAGGTTTTGTTGTCATTGTTGTTTTGTCCTTGTCTGGTTTGGTATCAGTGTGATGGTGTCTTTGTAGAATGAGTTTAGAAGAATTCCCTCCTCTTCAGTTTTTTTAAATTGCTTGCAAAGGCTTGGTAGTCTCCTTTAAATGTTTGGTAGAATTCAGCAGCAAAGCCATTAGGTCCTGGGCTTTCCTTTGATGGGGGATTTTTAACTACTAATTTAATTTCATTACTCTTTATCGGTCTATTCAGGTTTTTTGTGTTTTTTTTTTCTTCAGAATTCAATTTTGGTAGGCTGCAATTGTCCAAGAATTTATCCATTTCTTCTAGGTTTTCCAATTTATGGCTTATAGTTGTTTATGGTAGGCCATGTGAGGGTGGGGTAGGCTACTGTGTTAGGGTGAGCCAGTCGTGGGGAGGAGTCATAGTAGGTGTTAACTCTGTACTCTCTGCATAACTTTGCTGTGAATCTAAAACTGCTCTAAAAAAGAAAATCTATTAGCTAAAAAAATAAAAGCAATGGGCTAAACTACAAAACTCTAAAGCCTCTTATAAGGGGGGGTTCAACTTTTTTCTTTTCTGGCACACATTGAAGGTATAAGAGCTGTCTTGGGCTACACGTTAAATCCACAAAACTAACAAAAGCTGATCAGAAAACAAAGATGTGTGTATACTTTTTGTGATATCCAACACCAGAGATAAGCAAAAAAGTCCTTTAAAAAAGCACAGGGTCCACAGAACACCTGACTAGCCAGGTCTGATGGCAATGTAAAATGGGGTTCTGCCAGTGACAGAGAAAATCAGCAGGCAAATAACAGATATTAATTATTTTATCTTTAATAGAACGAAAATATTAGGTACCCATGTACATATACGCAGAACCAAAACCACAAAAAGTTCATAATGTGCTAATAAACTATAAATAAAACCAGAAATAAACTAAAGAATTGAGAGCAAACCAGATTAAATTCAATTCATAAAACCAGTCTCTATCCTAAAGGGATGCTACAGTGTTTTTGCATTTTAAATGTTACCTTCTGGAGAAGTATCCTGCTGGTATCTATTGATTTGAGAAAAATATGAGACAGAAATAGAAACTTTTGATAGCAAAAATAGATCCTGTTTACCTCAACTCAGGACATTTTAAAAATAAAATTCAGTGGGCTTTTTCTTATAGGATAAAGCAAAGTTTATTTTGTCCATTAAGACTGCTGACAGCCCTTATTTTTAATGCAGTTTTACTTAATTCAGTGACACCAAACAATGCTTCTGAGCTTTACTTTTCTAACCTTATTTTCTTTTTCTAGAAAAAGAAAAGGTACATGCTGCTTCTTAGTCATAGGTTGAATTCATCTTTCTATTCTTCCTGTATAGCCCTTAGAGGAAAGAAAAACGTTTTCTATTTCTCTGGGGAAAAGAAAAATCTGTTTTCTATTTTCTAAGCCAGTATCGTCAAACACAATTGTGAGGTGGTAAGCTGTATTGAGAGTACGAGGGGACAAAAAACAGACAAATAAAAAAGATAAAATCAATTAAAGAAATTCTAAATAAAAATATGAAACACGAAAGCAGTCAATATAATTTTAAAAGCATTTCATTCAAGGCTTAAAAAAAAAAAACAACAGAAAAACCTTTGGCCAATCTAGGTAGAAAAGCGTACTTTGGCACACTGAAAGATAAAAGAAGCAATTGTCATTGGTTAGGCCATTTTTGGCACATTTAAGATTTTAAACCAATGCAAATCAGTTATTAAACTAAGACTTATTGAGGCCTTAGATGAGATGTACTAAAGGATATGCAAACAAAAAAACAAATTTATTCATTCTACAAGGGACATATTCAGCAAATTTTACATGCCAGGATTTTAGAATTCATCAATGAACAAAACAGACCCCCCCCTCCTCCAAAGTCCCTAACATGATAGTGATACCAGATTTTTGACTTTCAATTTCTAGGTTCTTGGTCTCGACGATTCCATGAATGAATCGATGGACCACAGGATGGACAGTAAGTTAGGTTTTATTTACAGAGGTATTATTGCAGCTCTTAAAAAGAGCCAAACCTTACAGAGCAGGATAAGATAGGTTTTATACAAGTGTCACAGCTCTTACAAAGAGCCAAACCTCCTTACAGGGCAGGATGCAAGTGTTACAGCTCTTACAAAGAGCCAAACCTCCTTACAGAGCAGGGTATAAGTGTTACAGCTCTTACAAAGAGCCAAACCTCCTTGCAGAGCAGGATGCAAGTGTTATAGCTCTTACAAAGAGCCAAACCTCCTTGCAGATCAGGATACAAGTGTTATAGCTCTTACAAAGAGCCAAACCTCCTTGCAGAGCAAGATGCAAGTGTTACAGCTCTTACAAAGAGCCAAACTTCCTTGCAGAGCAGGGTGTAAGTGTTACAGCTCTTCCTCTTCTGCTCTCTCTCTCTCTCCCTCAACGGTCTGTGGCACTCTGCCAAGGTCTTTGCTCTCCTGTTCTCTCTTCCTCCAAGGTCTGTGATGATCTGCTGAAGTCTTGCTCTTCTGCTCTATCTTCCTTGACAATCTGCGATTATCTGCCCCTAGGCTCTCTGCTCAGGGGTTTATATAAGGGCAGTTGTCCAATGAGCTAAGAGCTTAGCTGATTGGTCTATAAAATAGACCAGTCAGGAGCAGGATTGAAAATAGACCAATCAGGGATGCACTGGAGGAATCGCCAGTGTTTTCCCCTGATTGGCTGGTCTTTTTTGTTACTGGAGCCTCCGGTAGGAGAGGAAAGCTGCCCCTTTGGCTCCAGCCTGCCAGTTTCTGTGCCAGCTGCTGCCAAGGCAGAGTAGGCAGGTCCTCTAGTGCTGCTCTACTGGAACCTCTGGTGGGGGAGGGAAGCTCCCCCACTTGCTCTAGCCTGCCAGTTCCTTTGCCGGCTGCTGCCACCAAGACAGAGGTGGCAGGTCCCCCAGCCCTACTCTGCTGAGCTGGCTGGGGCGCCACTTTTCCAGTATCAATAGAAGTTACATTCACAAATTGAACAGGAAGGCCAAAGATAAGATTTAATATAACAAGTAATTATATGTCAGAGCTTGAAAATGTCATGGGAAAAATGAGCCAGAGTAAAAGTGATTGAGATGCAGGTATTGGGGTGAGAAGACAGGACAGCAGTTTAAATAGGGATGCCCCAAACAGGCCTCCTTACGAAAGGGACATTTGAACACAGCTGATAGGCAGGGAGGAAGGGCATCCTTGTAAAAAACCTAGTGCAAAGGTTCAAGGTTAGAACATGCCTGACTTGCGCTGGGAGGGTCACAGTTCAGAACGTTTACCCTTACTGAGAAGGTAAGACTTAAACTCTGAAAATAAGAAATCAAATAAATCAAAACAAAGTGCAAAAACAAAACAATCGATTCTCAAAAGGAGTAAAGTATAAATCTCAGAGGATTTCTGAAAGCACTGAGGAAGAGAGTCTAAATGGGCCTTGAAATGTTTCTAAGGTTCTCCCCCACATGCACAGGAACACATTCAAGGATCATAAGCTACTTAGCAAAGTTACTAAACAATTACAAAGAAGAGTGGGCACATCACACCAAAAGCTTAAGAACAAAAATGTTAGGGTACTCTGAATGTGATGCATTCTAAAATAATTCTGGCCCAGCTCTCTCTTCTAGAAAAAGCAATCTACCTCTATTTATTTCCTGCATGCCTCACTTCACAGAGCACCTAGCTCATGTAGCATAGATCCACAAAAACAGTTCCTACTTTGCTTCCAAAATCTTTCTTCCTCCATCAGCTCCATACATGCTGGGCTGCATTCACAGATCTCAGTTTTCTTCAGCACTCATTATTGCCAATATCTTTTCTCTCATCCTTCCTTAAAACCATTAAAATCAAGTTTTCACCCCGCTATCCCTCCTAAGTTACTAAGTTGTCAATAGTTCCAGTTTCTCCCCCAATAAACTTAGTTACTCTCATCACCACCCCTTAATCATA
Source organism: Galago senegalensis (assembly GCA_963575145.1). Taxonomy (NCBI): domain Eukaryota; kingdom Metazoa; phylum Chordata; class Mammalia; order Primates; family Galagidae; genus Galago; species Galago senegalensis. The sequence continues at coordinate 6,271 of CAUYTI010127867.1, read as the reverse complement.
AAAATGTCCCCTTTCATTTTCACACATTTGGATGATAAATACATGGTCTCCCTATCTATGACTTCCATTGCAAAATCCAATGGTCAGTTCTCAGCACTTCAGTTTTCCTACTGGGTTCCAAGGCTTCTTAACACCATACCAAATGCACTGGACCCCTTGGGATATTTTAACATTCCAAGTAATACACATCTGCCAAATTCTGCACAAACTAGCTCAAGTTAGCTCACAGTTCCCACATTAGATTGCACTACACTTCTTTTGATGATGTCGGATCCTGGCGAAGTTGGGCTTTTGTTGTGTATGATAAAAAGTAAGGACTATGCAAAAATCAGTGGGGAACAGGAAATGAATGAGGCGATACCAAAAGGGATTCCAAGATTTAAAAGTTGTTTCATATCCCATTAGAAATTATAGTTATTTTACAATGAAATTAAATATTAGGATTTTTCTTTAAATCTGTGCTTTAAGTTTTTGAGTGATTCCTAATTTGTAGGTCAAAAATATTTATTAAGATTTGGGGGGCAAAACTACTTAATAAACAGAGCTGTTAGGATTGGTTTGGGGTTATTTTGTGTTTTTTTTTTTTTTTCTTATTGTTGTTGTTGTTGTTGCCTAGGAGACCTGTAAAAAACTACTGAGACACAGAGAGTACAATGGACCCACAAAGCCTGGGAAGGCGATCTCAGTCTTTATTATGTGATCAGCAGTGCTGACACAGTCAAGCTGTCCTGCTGTCCACGCGTCCCTCACTCAGCCTCCAGGACCTGCACGTTCTTTGTTCTCCTTTTCCTCACTGGTCATCCCTTCTCAATCTCTTTCTCTGTTTTTCACTTCTCTCTCTCTAATACTTAATTCTAGAATGCCCTGGGACTAGGGATCTTTTCTTGATCCATAACCTCTCCTTTCATGATCTCTCCAGTCTTGTGGCTTCAAATACCATCTACATTTCGATCATTTCCAGATTTGTAACTCCAGAAGAGACTTCTTTCCTGAATTCAAACACAAATATTTCAACTATCTTCATTACATTGGACACTGAAACTTAACTTCCTTCCCTTTCCCACAATCTTCACCCTTATCCCCCCTCCACACACACACACAAAACAAAATGATGAGGAAAAGGCCAGAAATCTGCTAGATTTAGCACATCATAATGCCATGCTGTATGTTAAGGCCAGAAAGTGTGGTCTCATTCTCGATTCTTCCCTCTCTCTTAAACTCTACCAATGCAGGAACAAATCCTACCAGCTCTAGCTTCAAAATATATGGAGAATTCAATCACTGCTCTCCAGCATTATGGTCAGCACATGGGTACAGGCTTCTGCCATCTCCCTTTTGGAACTCTGACATACCCTTCTACCCCAGTCTTCTGCTTTAACGTTTGGCTGTCTGCAGTTTACGTTCTCAACAAAACAGCCAGAGTGATCCTTTTAACACATGTCAGATTCCATCATCCCTGTCTATTTTAAATTCCCAATCACATTCTGTTTGACTTACAGTCAAAGCCAGAGTCCTCAGCCTACACACAGCCTTGCTCTGAACACCGCCCCACCCTGAATTCTCGGACTCGTCTGCTCACGCGTTCCACTCAAGCCACAATGGCTTACGTGAGGATCCTTGCAGCACCTGTTTCCTTTTGTGTCGAATGCTCTTCACCCAGATAAGAATTTGCTATTTGCTGCCCCCCTCCCTCCTTCAAATCACTCCTACATGACCAATATGTAAAATACTACAATCTGTACCTTCCCAATCCCTCTTCCCAAGTTGACTATATCTTATTCCAAATCACTTATTTTTTTGAACATTCATACTTACTGTATACTGCCTTTAAGCTCTAGAAACTCTGAGATCTGTTTCATTTTCTTCTATTTCTTCCTAAGTGGCTAAAATTTCTGGAATATGCTAAATATTCATTGATTATTTATTGAATGGGTGAATGAATCAGCATGTTAACTAGGGAGCCACTGCATCCATTTTCAAACCTTCAGTTCCCATGTGTATCCCCTGATGACTCTTAAAAGTATATCATCACCTAGAACTCTCCTCAGACACAAATAGATATGTTCACCTGCTTCCTAGACATCTTTGCTCAGCTTTGCAAAAGAACTTCAGACTGATTTGCATGTTTCAGAAAGAAACCACACCCTTAAACCCACCACATACCCTGAGCATCAGTCAGCTTGGGTACTTAACAAGATACTACTGACCGAGCAGCTTAAATAATACACATTTATCACAATTCTGGAGGTCCAATATCAGGACGCCAGCAGACAGCCTGTTCTTGGAACAGAGAGGCAGAGAGAGACATGCTGTCTCTTTCTCTCCCTATAAATTCTATCACAGCAGGAGCCCACATGATCTCATTTGACCTTAATTACCTCCTTAAAAACCCCACTTCCAAAAACAGATCTATGTTGGGGTTTGGTGCTTCAACATATGAATGAGTGTTGGGCGTAACTCAGCTCATAGCACCCTGCATTTCCTGTTGTCATAAATGAAAAGTTTAGGAATGTGATCAGCCAAACCAGAAACCTGATGTTATCCTGGGCTCCTTTTCCTTCTTCATTAGTTACATCTAATAAGGTACTGAATCCACTCAATTCTACCTTCGAAATACCTGAAGGAGGGAAGGAAATTTTACCCCAAGTTATGACTACTTGACATAAAGAATATTTTGAATTAAAGGCCAATCAGAAAGCACTGGCAGGGACCTTTCCTCTATCTGCATAAAACAGACTGACCTGATCAGGGGCTCAAAGGGGGCAACTGACTTCCTTTCCCCTCCCTGAATGCTAACAGACCTGGCCCAAATCATTTAACACCCAATACTTGTCTGTTGGGGAAATTTACATGTCAATCTGTTCCCCACCCTCATTCATCCTCCCTAGCAACCACTTACTACACCACATTCTCCCCCTCTTCAAAAAGGCCTCTATAAAAGTATCTGGCCATCCCTGAGACATTGCAGAATCACTCTTGTGGTTCCCCCCATGCATACGTTATTTGAAAATAAACATTTCTCTTATTAATCTGCCTTATCTGTGAGTTAGTTAATCTTTCAGGGATCTTTCCAGTAGAAAGGGATAAGTTTTGCCATGATTGCTATAATCCCTACCTCTTTTCCCTTATGGCCCTCATTTCTTACATGGACTATGCCCATAGCCTCCTAATCCACTCTCCATCCTTCAACTTTGGCACCTTCCTCCAAGCTGCACACTGCTGACAGATGATCTTCCTAAAAGGCAACTCTGATCTTAATGAGTCCCTGACTCAAAATGACACACATAACTTACAGTTTCCTAAGATTAAATTTCCATCTCAGGGGTTCTGCCTACGTGTCTTTCCTGTCATCTTCTCTATCTCCATCCTCTCCACCCTACACGCTCTCCAACTTCTCACTTTATACTCCAAGCACAACAAGCTGTTTTCAGCTGTCCCAAGCACTCCCTGTCTTTACCAGAGCTGCTCGAACTACCTTATCAGTATTAGATGCCCTAGTCTCTCTGCTAAGCCCTGTTAGTCACACTTCCCATATGAAATGTCCCTGTTTTCCCAAGTGGAGTCAAATGTTTGTTCTTTGTATAAGGCCGCTCCATTACACAAATTAAGTACCTTACTGCCTTGTAATCATCTGCTTGCATATCTATCTCCCACTGACTCCATCCATGAATTCCTTCAGGCCTGGAGTCATACCTGTTGTTAATGTTTCTACTGCCAGTGTCCAGCACAGAGCTGCAGGCCTCTATGGAAGTCCACTCAATGACTAAATTAAACGAACTAAGTCAGGAGAGTTTACTCTGGAAACTTTCCCCTCTAATAATTATTCTTCCAGAAAATCTACAATTCCTTTATTCTCCTCCTTTAGTAAGAGTAGAAAGTAAGTAAAATGAAATATGTATGCAGTAGGACCTCCGTAGTTGATCACCTCTCTGCATTGACCTGAGATGACCTAATTTTCATAGATGGGACATGAACCGCATGTACATATCAGTACAGGAGGCCCAGTTCCTTATGTTGACCACCTCTGTATGTCGATCAGTTTGTTACAGTCCCTTGAGGGGTCCACTGACAGAGGTTCTACTGTAGTTTACAATGTTTTCCAGTTTCATTCTCACAGGGCTGTCAAAGGACCAATTAAAATCCAAACTCTTACTGTTTATTCTAAACTTCACCTCAGTGAGTTTCCCAACAAACTTTTCTACCAATGAAAAAGTAAGAATGTGAAAGACACTCCTGAAAAATTGTTAATGTTGACACTTAAGTTAAAAAAACATGGGATGCATTTCTGAGGATGAACCATCCTAATACTTCAAAGTCAGTTCTGGGACTTGCTAAGTGACATATTCAACATATGGCACTAACTTGGAACGTAATACAATACATTAAAGAGCATATTAAAAATGTAAGTTTTAGTGTTTGTATATTTGATAGAATCTGCATGACTCATCAAACATTTACTTAAGGAAAGTTTTAAAGATGTGAGAAATATAAAACTGTGAAAATTGTAAAGAAAGATGAAAGAAATATTTCAGGAAAGACAAAATACTAGGGTAAAAGAAATAAAAAATCAAGATAAGTACAGATAGATTAAAAATGATTAGAAATGGGAAGGGCACAGCTCTGTAGATAGAACAAATAGAATTAAAATTTCAGATTAAAATAAATTAATTGGCATTTAAACACACAACATAGGACATGTATTAGTGAATACTGCAAAGAACTACTATACCCTTCCATCACCATCGTCATACCATGTTGGATGTGTTTTTCATATTGGAAGGACGAAATTCCATATACTGTTTTTCAATCTGTTTAGCCACAAAGACAGACTTGTGGCCAATACTTTTATATTGGTCAAGGATGGAATAAAAAATTCTTAGTGGCTTAAGAAATAAAAGGTTATTTCTCTGTCACACATCATAGCCCAATGTAAGGCACACATGCATTGGAGTGTTTCACACATTATAGGCAATGAATGTGTGTTAAAGGATTGAATGAATAAATAGAAGGAAAAGAGGGAGGAAGGAAGGAAGGGAAGGAGGGAAAGAAAAAGGGAAAGAGGGAGAGTGTGGGTAGAAAGAGAGGGGAGGGGAGGGAAGTCTTATCTAACTCTGCTCAAACTATTTAACATATCCCAGCTTCAATGTATCTGTAATATGGGATAATAGTACCCTGATTAAGTATAATAATCATAATAATTAAGTATATAACATAAGAACCTGTTTTTGTATGTAATAGTTGATTCTTAGAATCAAGATGGTCTGAAGCATACTTCAAATTTTTCTTAGTTATCTACCTTCTTACTGTCGTCTCCTCTCTTGCTATTTTTCTCTTATTTACCTCCCATGTTACCGGCATGCATAGAGAGTTCCATTAAATTTGCTCTCAGTTGCCTTCCAGTCAGAAAGAAACTTGAATCACCTGATACTTCCCTCATTACCAGGTAAAGGAAAATTCAAACCACATGGAAACAGCACTTAAACTTGACCTTGAAGGAAAATGTCAACAGCTAGATAAAGGGGAGTGGGGTAGAAGTGGAGATTGAGTCATCAACTGCTGGGAGAATGGACAATTGTAGGACAGCAGACAGTACAGTAAGTGACAGAAATTAGTTGAAGGAAAGGGTGATACCAAGCTGTTACTATAATTTCTATTACAAATTACTATTGATAAGAAATTGACATGTTTAATAACACTGTCACTTATTATTCTACAGATGCCAGAATCACATTGATGTTGCATTAGGAAAGATACCTTGCCCAGATTGGTATACAATAGGTAATCAGAATGAGTACTAGACTGAGTACTAGACGCTAGTCTTGCTACTAACTTACTTGTGTGGTTTCCAGGAAGTTACTTAGCTTACATAGTCTTCACGATTCACATAGGTAAAATGAGAGGATTGGCCTGGGTAAGCGTCTGTCATTGTTGCAGCCACATAATTTTATGGAAAAGCAAATCCATCATAATCATAAGCCAGAACTGTTTTTGAAAAAACTTTCAGTACAGTTTCCCTAAAGAAGGACTCTTTTGGGCTCGGCACCTGTGGCTTAAGCGGCTAAGGCGCCAGCCACATATACCTAAGGTGGCGGTCTTGAATCCCCAGCCTGGGCCTGCCAAACAACAATGATGGCTGCAACCAAAAAATGGCCAGGCGTTGTGGCAGGCGCCTGTAGTCCCAGCTACTTGGGAGGCTGAGGCAGGAGACTCGCTTGAGCCCAGGAGTTGGTTGCTGTGAGCGTGATGCCATGGCACTCTACCCAAGGAGATA
>CAUYTI010127865.1:0-10509 GCA_963575145.1 Galago senegalensis | reverse complement strand
CACATGGATGGAGCTGGAGAATGTTCTTCTGAGCAAAGTATCACAAGAATGGAGGAAAAAGTATCCAATGTACACACCCCTATTATGAGACTAATTTATACCTTCTATATGAAAGCTATAACCAAATAGCCTAAGAATATGGGGAGGGGGGAGGGAGAAGGTGGGAGGGAGAAGGGAGGGGGGAATGGGAGGAGGGAGGGGGTTTGGAGGCATCACTTCTGAGGTTTATCTTATAGGTTACAGGTGAATCTTTCTAAGAGTAGAATGTGAACATTTTAAAGCAATAACTGAGAAAATGACATGAAGGCTGTGTTGACCAGTTTGACGGAAGTATTTCAATTGCATGTGAAAACCCCACACTGTACCCCAGAAGTGCATTAATGTACATAGTTACCATTCAATAAAAAAAAAAAGGAAAAAAAAACACAGCTGAAAAAAAAATATAGATCCTCATGTTGTGGTGATCCCTAACCATAAAATTATTTTCGTTGCTACTTTATAACTGTAATTTTGCTACTGTTTTGAATCGTAATGTAAATATCTGATATGCAGGATGTATTTAGGCAATCCCTGTGAAAGGTTCGTTCGACCCCCAAAGGGGTCACAACCAACAGAATGAGAACTGCTGCTTTAAGTGATTTAAAACCTTACCTGCAGCTTAGGGAAGCTGAACTGTACAGGTTACCACTTAGTTTTCACATCAGATACCCTCCCCCACCCTATTTCCCTCCCCCACCCTATGTCACACCTTTCCAATGATAACTGTTTCTGTCTCTTTAGAGACAGTCCCTTGAGTAACTGGGAAGTGGTACCTGTGCAGCTGTGTGGCTCAGTTCCGTGGCAATATCACAGCCCGAATTCCCCAGGCCGATCACCAGGACTCGCTTTCCCTTGAATGCACCTGGTTCTTTATAGTCCCTGCTATGGAAGCATTTGCCCTTAAAATCTTTTAATCCTGAGTGAAAAGTGAGAAACATGTGAATTAGTTTGTTTTTCACTGGAAAAAACCCAGAAGGCCGGTGAGGCAGTGGTGGCTCATGTCTATAATCCTAGTACTCTGGGAGGCTGAGACTGGTGGATTGCTTGACTTTAGGAGTTAGAGACCAGCCTGAGCAAGAGCAAGACCATCTCTAAAAACAAACAAACAAATAAACAAAAATTAGCTGGGTCTGTGTCAGGCGTCTGTAGTCCCAGCTACTGGGTGGCTGAGGCAAGAGAATCACTTGAGCCCAAGACTGAGGTGTGAGTTATGATGCCAGGGCATTGAACCCCAGGGCAACTGAGTGAGACTCTGTCTCAAAATAAACCCCTCCAAAATAACCCCTAACTACTTTAACAAAAGTGATTTTGTGAGTGGATATACTGACAATAATATGGAATTTTAGCATTCCACATATATGAGATATAAAAGAAGTATATTTTAATTTGACCTGTTTCTACTTTGAGGGAAAAAAAATGACATCATCAAGATATGGATGTGTAGATAGCAGTTTGAATTTTGATATTACCTGGAAAGGATTCTTTTGGAAGGTGGGGGTACACGTGATGTCCAGAACAAACCATTACAGCATCAAAGATGGCTGATTCTTTTTTGCCATCTTTTTCAGTGATAACTTCCCATTGGCCGGTAGTTGAGAAATCAGGACGTTTATTTATACTGGACACAAATGTCTAAGAGAAATATAGAAAGAAATCTTTTCTATGCTAGCAAGTAGAATTGACAAAAGTAATATGAAAAAAGTAGTGACTTAGGAAAAATACTGAATTCGTTGTTGAGGCACATGTTACAAATTTAAAATCCCCCCAATAAAACAGAACACTAAATTTAAATATACACACACAATATATACATGTGTATACATATAAATGTATACATGTGTGGATATTATGTATATATCTGTGCATGGCTTTTTGTGCATGACTAATATTTTCTGCAGTACAAGAGTGACACCCCTAGGAGACAGGACAGTGAATTCAGTTTATAGTGTACAAAAGGTGCACACCACCTATAGTACATAATTTGGTGGGCACTAATTTTTGTAACTACCACCCTCTAGCCATTTCATTCTTAATGTTATTATTGTCTTAAAATAAAATATTTTCTCTATTTTAAGGATACATGTTTTTCTCAAACGTTACTACCACCTTCAAAGCTTGTTAAAGTACACATTCCTGGATCACACTCCCAGATGTTTTAGTTCAGTAGGTCAGGGGCAGGGCATGAAAACTTAAGTTACTAAAAAAGCCCAGGCGATTTTGAAGCTACTTGGGCTACCTACTGAGCAGCTCTTGACTAAACAACTGCCTGCTAGTGTGCTCCTTCTTTAAAAAAAACCTTTCAGACCCCACAATCCCACTACTAGGGATCTACCCAGAAGAAAAAAAAAATCATATTATCATAAAGACATTTGCACTAGATTGTTTATTGCAGCTCAATTTATAAATGCCAGGAAGTGGAAACAACCTAAATGCCCATCAATTCAGGAATGGATTAACAAAGTGTGGTATATGTATACCATGGAATACTATACAACCATAAAAAGATGGTGACTTTATATCTTTTGTATTAACCTGGATGGAGTTAAAGCACATTCTTCCTGGTAAAATATCACTAGAATTAAAAAGCAAGTATCCAATGTACTCAATACTAATATGAAGCCAGTACATGATATAATTAACGCCCACATGGGAGAAAAACTCATTTCCATTCAAGGGGAGGGGAGGGAAGAAAGAACGGAGAGGGATTGGTGTGCTCCCACTTAATGGGCACAATGTAAGGGTCTATGGCACACCTTTTGGGTGCAGGATACAACTACAAGATGGACTCTACTTCACAAATTCAAATATTGTGACCTGGTTGTCTATTGCATTATTGCATTAACTTAAAATTTAAAAAAAAATAATAAAAAACAAAAATAACTTTCAGTTCTTCTGACTATATTGGAAAGAGACCCTCCATTTGATATTGATTGTTCTTCAAAACTTTAGGATGTGGTTATTTCATACATACATATTGGAGAATGTACACATATGTAACATTTTTACTTCTTATGAAATATATTAATAAAATGAGCCCTTATAAACTCATAGGATCATGCACATCATTTGAATAACTCTGATATTATTAAGTTAGTTACCCTATTATAAATGACCTTTTTAATTAAAATTTGTTTGTTGCTGGTTTATAAAAATGCAATTGATTTTTATATATGGATCTTATATAACACACCTTGTCTAATGTTTTTTGTATTGTTATTAATTCTAATAATTTATAGATTATTTGGGGTTTAGTCAGTCAGATATTGTTTATTTTTTTATTTTTTTGAGACAGAGCCTCAAGCTATCCCCCTGGGTAGAGTGCTGTGGCATCTCAGCTCACAGCAACCTCCAACTCCTGGGCTCAAGCGAGTCTCCTGCCTCAGCCTCCCAAGTAGCTGGGACAACAGGTGCCCACCACAGCGCCCAGCTATTTTTTGGTTGCAGCTGTCATTGTTGTTTTGGTGGGCCTGGGTTGGATTCAAACCCACCACCTTAGGTGTATGTGGCTGGTGCCTTAGCCACTTGAGTCACAGGTGCCGAGCCAGATATTGTTTATAATAATGATGCTTTCGTCATTCCCTCTATTTTTTTTATTTATGATATTGTTTCTTAGATTTTTTAAAGATTTTTGAAAATAAATAATAAAAATAAGTAATTTTTATGTGCTCTGGACTTCAAGGGGAATGCTTCTAACTTTTCACTACCAAACACAACATTGTCTAGTAGTAATATAATCTGAGCAACGTATATAGTTTTAAATTTCTAGTAGTTAACATAAAAAGTAAATATAGTAGTCATCATAAAAAGTGAAGCAACATGTAATTAAATCTAATTCTATCTGATATGTTAATGTTTCAATATTTAATCAAAATAATTTTTTTTGTATTTTATAGATAGTCTGTATTTTATACATAGAGCACATCTCAGTTTTGTGGCTAATGGTACCATACTGAGAAGTGCAGATTTAAGTGCTTTTGTGTGTTTTGATGAATAAAGAAAATAAATGCCCTTCTAACCTTAGTTTGGTGACAGTATTCTTTTTTCTTTCTTTCAAGTACAAATCAGTGTTAAATTTCAGTTAATATCTCCTTGAATTTGTTAAATAAACATGGTTTTCTGACAGTCACAGGTTTTCGTAGGAAATTACATGTTTATATTTCATAATGTTAAAACATTCTCACATCCTCAAGTCAATAAAGGCAGGTAGTCTTTTTAAATACTTTGTTGAGTTCATTTTGGAAGGATTTTTGCATGAGTTTTCACGAAGGAGATTGGCCTGTAGTTTTCCTACTTCACATTATCCTGTCTGCTTTTGATATCAAGGTTATCATTTTATAGAAAGAGTTTGGAATCATACTTCCTTTTCTAATTTCTGAAAGAGTATATAAAATACTGATAATTTGTTCACTGCAAATTTGAAAGTACTCATCTATGGAAGTGTTGACTTTCTTTATGGGAAGATTTTTAATTTCTAGGTCAAAAGAACTATGAATCATCAAGGACTATTCAGGCTTTCTACTTCTTGAGTGAAATTTATAAAATGTTTTTAAGAAAAGAGTTAACCAATTTAAAATATTATCTTGCAAACATTTTTATAGTATTTAATCTGCATCTATTTTGTCTGTTTTTTCATTTCCAATATAACTTATTTGTGCCTTTGCTATTTTTTTCTAAAACTACCAGCAATTCATCTGATGTTTATTTTATTAGAATATTTGAAGAATAAATTTTTAATTTTGTTACTAGGCCTTATTTTCTATTTTATTAATTTCTTTTTATTATCTCCTTCATTCTGTGTCCTTTGAGTTTATTCTGCTTTTCTCTTGCCAATTTATTGAACTTCCTTACCTTATTGATTTTTAATCTTTTCCCCTTTCTAATATATGCATTTATGTTTAAAATTTTTTGAAAGTATAGTTTTTTATCTTTCTCACAAATACTGATATATAGAATCTAAATTATTATCAGTTATATTTTTAAATTCTCATTGAAATTTCTTCTTTGACTTGTATATTATTTAGGAAAAAAAGAAGTTTTAATTTCCAAATTCATGGCTATTTTACATTTTTTTGTTATTGATTTACAAATTAGTGGCCTCTTGACCTGAGCACTGTATGCAGTCAAATTTTATAAATTTCCTTTATATTCTTAAGAAGATATAGTCTCTAAATCTAGAGTTAGAGAGACCATACTGTTAAAAATGTTGACAAACAAGAAAGGGATAGTGAAAAGTAACAAATGAAAATTCAAGAATAGACATGGACTTCCTCATCATTATGCCAAAAGCTAATTTGTTGATAGCATCTTACCTTGAATTGTATGTATTTCAGGAGCTTCTTTTCTTTGGCAAATGCAGTGATATATTCCTGGATCTTGCTGTTGTGCATAAAGTTGGGAAAGTCATCAGGATATGGAAAGTCTGGGAAGCACATCATCTCTTTGGAAGAATTAGTAAAGACCGATTGGTAAATGCTTGCTCTGCCCTCCTCTGCATGGTCCTGTGGATGTACAGTTTGAAATGGAAGATAGTTGGTAAGAAAGAAAGAAAGAAAGAAAGAAAGAAAGAAAGAAAGAAAGAGAGAGAGAGAGAGAGAGAGAGAGAGAGAGAGAGAGAGAGAGAGAGAAAGAAAGAGAGAGAGAGAGAGAGAGAGAGAGAGAGAGAGAAAGAAAGAAAGAAAGAAAGAAAGAAAGAAAGAAAGAAAGAAAGAAAGAAAGAAAGACTGATCATGTTTGGGGCCAATTCCAAGTAATTACAATTATTCCTTGGTGTCTGTGGGGGACTGGTTCCCCTGTGGATATCAACATCTGGGATGCTCAAGTCTCTTAAATAAAATGGATTTTAGTATTTTCTTTCTTTCTTTCGACAGAGCCTCAAGCTGTCCCCCTGGGTAGAGTGCCGTGGCATCACAGCTCACAGCAAACTCCAACTCCTGGGCTCAAGCGAGTCTCCTGCCTCCGCCTCCCAAGTAGCTGGGACCGCAGGCGCCTGCCACAACACCCGGCTATTTTTTGGTTGCAGCCGTCATTGTTGTTTGGCGGTCCGGGCTGGGGATTCGAACCCGCCACCTTAGGTGTACGTGGCTGGCGCCTTAGGTGGATGAGCTATAGGCGCTGAGCCAAAATTTAAGTATTTTAAAGTTCAACCTTTTTAGCAGCATTTTAAACTAATGTCCTTACTCTGTAGCTTGCTGCTAATGATAAATTACCTTTTGAATTTTGAAAACAGTAAAACTTTTTAAAAGAATCTTTCCAAACCTTTTATTTAATGGCACTTAATTACTAGAACAGCAATAAATAGTTTCTTTTTGGAAGCTAAAAGTAAGCCTTCTTATACCTGAAGCATAGAAAACAGTTATCACATAACATGACTGTTTTCTTGTTTTTAAATTGTCCTTTGTTCATTTATTACTATGTGAAATTTAAGCAATTTTTAAACACCTCCTGCTCTATTCAGTTCTAGTAAGATACAGTAATGTTCCCTAAATTCAGTCATTTATATTTTTCTTAAAATAACAAGAAAAAAAGGCTGAATAGTATCTGCAGTAATGCATGTGATACGTTCAAGGGAGAATTCAGATCGGATGACTCTCATTGCAAGATTTCCAGTCCATTTCTTAAGGCAGCACTTATTTTTTAAAATATCCCTCCCTGTCTTCACTGCCACGGTGCCAACTGGACCATGAGCAGAGCCAGGCACCTGGTGTCCAGGTGACCCCTGTCCTCGGCGTTACTGGGGGTGACCCTGTCCTCGGCGTTACTGGGGGTGACCCCTGTCCTTGGCGTTACTGGGGGTGACCCCTGTCCTTGGCGTTACTGGGTGAGCCTGCAGGAGCACATTTCTGGTGCTGCTCTTCTGCCCTGCTCTTCACCCGAGGCCCAAAGTCAACCCAGGCGCCTGTGATTTGGTTACTGCCAATGCTTCCAGAGTCAACCCTTTGTTTCTGCTTCCCGACATGGCGATATCATCACAGGCCTTAGGAGTCTCCAAGGGAACTCCACTGGCTTTGAGCATCTATTTTTGCTATCTGCCTGGTTCTTTTCTAGCCATTCATCTAACTAAATCTTAGTCACTCTTCAAAATCCAGGCCACTTGGAAATTATTTCAATGAAACTTCCATGATATTGGATATAAGACTTGGGTGTCACTTTGTCCACATTCAGCCACCACCTCCACTTAGTGCTGAAGTTGTTACATCTGGCTGAGAAGCTAGAGGTTGCGTGCACTGCCGGTGTCTGCTCTACTACCTTGTACAATGTCAGGATCTTGAAAGCAAAATAAAACATGATGACACAATAAGAGGAGAATGGAAACTGCCTGAGCTCAGTGGTTCTCAACCTTCCTAATACTGTGGCCCTTTAACATAGTTCCTGTGGGTTATGACAGCTCTGAGCACTTACTCGTTCTTACTGGAGACACAAGGTTAGGCTCCTGTCAGCCATTGTCGTGTTTCAGTCACGACCCACAGGTTAAGGACTGCTGCCTTAGCTGAGCCTTTGATACAGACCATACAGGTAGTGTATATTCAATGCTGCCTCTCCAGAGCTCTCCTGACAGAGCACCCAGGAAGGCATACAGTCGGAGTCATCACTTGCTCCTTTGCCACTTTGCTGTTGTCCTGTAGACACGTGCTCTTCTGTCATCTGTTTACAGCCACGTTGTTCAGTTTTATAATTTTCTGTTATTTTAAAACATTTTTTTCCATTTAAAGTAGCCCGCAAGCATGGTACTGACGTGCTGTCTAGCCATCCCCAAGTACACGAAGGATGCGCTGTCCCCCTTGGAGAGCCAGTGTGCACCACGCAGCTCTGCTCAGGGCGAGCGCAGTGGTGACACGTCTGTAGTAGACACTGAACACGGCATCTTTAAACAGAAGCACCACAGAACAAAGCTGCATCTTGATCAGTTGGTGAAACATGACTCAAGGCTGACAGGAGCCTAACCTTGTGTCTCCAGTAAGAATGAGTAAGTGCTCAGAGTTTGGGGAGCTACTGGGCAGTAATTATCATGAATAACAAAAATAAACTGTATTACGCATTATCATATGTTTAAATTTATGTATTACATATGAAACACAGACAGAATGGGCATACCCCTTCCTGCTTAAGATCCAGCCCACTGACAATAAGAAATGCCTACACACTCTTCCCATAGCGACAGCTTCAATGAGAAACTTCATCCACAAGAATGATACCAAGTATCCAAGGTACACACCCCTATTATGAAATTAATTTAAACCTTGTATATGAAAGCTATAGCCTAATAACCTAAGGATACGGGGAAGGGGGAGGGAGAAGGGAGGGGGAAATGGGTGGAGGGAGGAGGATTCGAGGTTTCACTTCTGAGGTTTATCTTACGAGGGTATAAGTGAATGTTTCTATGAATAGAGTATGAACGTTTTAACACAATAACTAAGAAAATGACATGAAGGCTATGTTAACCAGTTTAATGGAACTGTTTTAGATTGTGTGTGAAAGCCCCACGCTGTACCCTAGAAGTGCATTAATGTACACATTTATCATTCAATTAGAAATATATATATATATATATATATATATTTTTTTTTTTTCCCCATGAGTGGCACCTTTTGTTCAGTGGGTAGGGTGCCGGCCCGATATACTGACGGTGGAAGGTTTGAACCCGTCTCCAGCCAAACTGCCACAAAAAATGGCCAGGCGTTGTGGTGGGTGCCTGTATTGCCAGCTACTTGGGAGGCTGAGGCAAGAGATTGAGGTTCCTGTGAGCTGTGATGCCTCGGCACTCTACTGAGGGCAATAAAGTGAAGACTGTCTCAAAAAAAAATATTTTCCCACTGGCTCAGTGCCTGTAGCTCAATGAGTAGGGTGCCAGCCACAAACACCGAGGCTGGTGTGTTTGAGTCTGGCCAGGGCCTGCTAAACAACAATGACAACTGCAACAACATAATAGCCAGGCATTGTGGAGGGCACCTGTAGTCCCAGTTACTCAGGAGGCTTAGGCAAGAGAATCGCTTGAGCCCAAGAGTTTGAGGTTGCTGTGAGCTGTGATGCCTTAGCCCTCTACCAAGGGTGACATAGTGAGACTATGTCTCAAAAAAATGTTTTTTTCCTTTTCTATGTCTGTCTTTTAATTCTTGTAACAGGGTCTTTCTTGGAGCAAAAATTTTAAATTTTGTTGAAATACACTTTAAAATCTGTGGCCTCTATGGATGAGGCTTTTGATGTTATTTCTCAGAGTTCTTCATCTAACCTCAGGTCAGGATGATTTTCTTCTAAAGAGTTTATAGTTTTATGTTTTACATTCTGAATTAGGGCTTTTAGATTTCAGATTAATGTAAGGGCACATATAATTGGGTTACATTGTTTGCATTTGTTAGGTAATATTCAAGTTGTGGTTATGTTCTTCACCCAGGAAGAGTGCCATATGCCCTACATTGTACCCATTAGGTGGTAGTGAATTAAGTTTTGTATAAGGTATAATATTTACCTATTTACCCTCAGAATATTTTTTGTGTGTGGATATCCAACTATTGCAGTGCCATTTGTGGAAAAACTATACTTTCTACCTTGAGTACGTTTTGTATCCTTAAAAAGAGTCAGCTGGTATGACCTACATCAGCCAGTGGTGAAGTAGGTTGCTCCAAGGCCCAGGCCCTCCATAGAAACATAAAAAAACAAGCAAAACCTATCAAAAACAACTTGCTCAGAATTCTGGAAAATAGTTAAAACTTACAGCAACCAAGTAAATGCTGAACTGAGAAAAAGGCAACTTAAAAATTGTAGGAAATAATTGTGGTATTTATATTTATTCTCACCCTGGTACCCTACCTGGTTCAGTGGCAGTCTACATTCCCAGTGTGAGACTCTGGTCCCTGCTTTGGAAAAGAGCAGAGCAGATATACCTCAAAGAATTTTGTTTGTCTATTCCACCTTGTCTAGGGGCTAGCCAAATCACCTTATTCAGAACTCATGAAAGAAAGCAGGCAGGTTTTTCTTTTAAAAATTGCCCAAACAGCTTTCGGCCGGAGACACCATCTTCCCGTAATTCACCAAAATAACGAACACAAAGGGAAAAAGGAGAGGCACCCAATCCATGTTCTCTAGGCCTTTTAGAAAACATGGAGTTGTTCCTTTGGCCACATATATGAGAATCTACAAGAAAGGTGATATTGTAGACATCAAGGGAATGGGTACTGTTTAAAAAGGCACGCCACACAGATATTACCATGGCAAAACTGGAAGAGTCTACAGTGTTACCCAGCATGCTGTTGGCATTGTTGTAAACAAACAAGTTAAGGGCAAGATTCTTGCCAAGAGGATTAATGTTCGTATTGAGCATATTAAGCCCTCTAAGAGCCGAGACAGCTTCCTGAAACGTGTGAAGGAAAATGATCAGAAAAAGAAGGAAGCCAAAGGGAAAGGTACCTGGGTTCAACTGAAGCGCCAGCCTGCTCCACCCAGAGAAGCCCACTTTGTGAGAACCAACGGAAAGGA
>CAUYTI010127863.1:0-10851 GCA_963575145.1 Galago senegalensis | reverse complement strand
ACTCTTTGAATAAAACTAAAATAATGTTTTTGTAGTTAGCTAATAGCATGTTTTAGTACTTTAAACAAGGTGTTTTCAATAGATTTCCATTTTCTCAGTTACAGATTTGCCTCAAGAAAAGAGCATCCTAACAAAACTCTGGATTGACCATTGAAATGATGAGCCAAAGAGCTCCCCAAAGCCTCATTTAAAAATCAAAATACTTTCAAATTGCAAAATACTTATACCCTGAAATCAATAAAATAAGGAATCTGAAACTGGGTTCCTGCTGAGAGAACCACATCAGTATTCCTGTTCAAGTGACAGGACAGCCAAACACACCACCCTGACCCACCAGGCTTTCAAGGGATTTGACCTTAAGGTCAACCAAAGACAGAAATTTTAAAAAGAAAAATTATTGCCATAGTTCTGTTATAGCAAGTTTATTAACTATAGGGAGGGAAATCCCACCCATAATCACACCTTAACTAAAAACAAGTTCTTCTTTGCATAGATAAGATCAGTGAGCATAAAGCATTTAATATCCTGTCTTTTCATATAAATCTTAGATTGTAAGCATTTCACACTGCTACCAGGCTGCATGATTATCATAGTTAGATAGATTATCACAGAAAGAAGGTGACATTTCTTCAGCTGTTCAGCAGCCACAGACCTGCAAAGTAACAAGGACCTTGCATGATCTAGACCAGCGGTTCTCAACCTGTGGGTCCCGACCCCTATTGTCCTGCCAGGTACCGCTTCTGCTATTTTTTCCCATCTTTCAGGTGTATTTACTGGACATGTTTTCAAAGCTTGTTCTAAAAGCTTCTGTTCTTCCATTGTCCAAGGACTGAAATCTGTGTATGGACCTATTTGAGAGAAATTTTTATTTAAAAACTCTCATCCTCTAGGAAAATGACATAAAGGCTATGTTAACTAGTTTGATGAAAATATTTCAAATTGTATATGAAAACACCACACTGTACCCCATGATTGCATTGATGTACACAGCTATCATTTAATTAAAAAAAAACAAACCTCTCATCCTTCAGCAGTGCCTATGGCTCAAAAGGGTAGGGCACCGGCCCCACATGCCCATGGTGGTGGGTTCAAACCCAGCCCCGGCCAAAAAAAAAAAAAAAACTCTCATCCTAAAAAAATTAAATAAAAACTCTCAAAAAAAAGAAAAGAAAAGAAAAGAAGATATATCGCAGCATTAGGAAGTTTGAGAACCACTGATCTAGAAGGTTTCCATTACCTTGAAAAGCTGGTATCCTCAGTGGGATAATGTCACACTCTCTTAAACCCGGCCCATCCCACAAAGTGAGTGTGCAGCAGCTGGAGTTTACTCAGCCACAAGGGGATAAGGATGGACACACACGGAGACACACACACACACTACTTTTGCTACAAGAGACCAGCCCCAGAGACAGAAAAGCCACTGATAAGAAGATAGAAATCAGTATTCTCAGCAGTATCATGGCCAAGGATGCTCACTGCAGCGTTACTTACATCATAAAGGCTTTCACCCTGCAAAGTGTACCAGCAGCCTAAACGCCTGTCAGGGAAACAGTAAGTAATGGCTCAGTCATATGGTGGAAATACTATGTAGAGATTTGAAATGAAAATGACTAAATTTTTAACAACCTGACAAGCAAAAAAGTAGATTCAAAGATTTACCAATATAATACACAGAAGCAGGAAAGTGGAAGAGATTAGAAAACAACCTATGAAGATGGTAATGCTGGTAGTGGATGTATCGTGCTTTTCTTTTTTCTTTTTTTCTTCCTAGATCATGTTTTACTAAGACTCTTACAATAAGCATGCAAAATTTAACAGGGAACTGTACCCAGAGTAGGTTGTTTAGTGCTTACTCAAGGACAAAGTCCTGTCTCTGCCTCCCTCCAGACTCAGCTGAAAGGCTTTCCTTCCAGACATCGCCTCCAACACCTCATCCCCCTCCCCAACCTCTCAGTCCTTGGATAGGGTGACCATTTTAACATTGGTAAGGTGGGACAACATGGCTGGGGGGGCGGGGCGAAGATGGGGCAGGGCGGGGCCTGACAACAATGCAAACTTTGATAAGCAGTTCTCAATAATCACTTCTCACCAATTATTTATTATTATTACAGTTTAACATTATAAAATTAACAAAAATAATATAAAACTCATATTCTGGCAAAATAGCCACATGGCAGCTGAAAACCGTATATCCCCTTCTTGTTCTCCTGCCCATTCATGCATCCTTTCCAAAAATCGGGACTTTTTTAAAACACCGCGGGACGCGGGACAAATTGTTGAAAAGCGGGACATCTGGTCACCCTATCCTTGTACATACCTCCTTCGCCCTGGTCACATGCCTATACCCCAGTCTTTGGGCTCACAGGGATGCTGACAGGAGCTTGTCATCTCTCACGGTGGGGCTAACAGAAAAGAAGCTCCAGTGGACCCAACTGACAGGGAGAAAAGGGAGCCAAGAACAGCCCCGACAGGAGGAAGGTGTGGGGTTCAAAAGCTGGGATCTGTAGGAGGGAAACAAAGGCGGGTTGGGAGGGGTGAGTGGGTAAGGGGAGATGTTTCAGGAATGACTATGGGAGAGGAAGCTGAAGGCCATGGGCTTGGTGATGCTATACAGAACCAAGTCATCAGGTGACAGGACCTCAGAGACAGGTGCCCAGGCCTCTCTGAAGTGACACAGAACAGTGACAGGAGTGGAGAGGATGGCACAGTTGTGGCTCAAGAAGAAACGGACTCCAAGCCTACTTCTGCAAAGAGATTTAGGAGGGACAAAGACAAAGGCCCTCCAAGAGAAGCAGCCATGTTTCAGTCAACATGAAGAGGCAGGGGCATCTGCAAGGAGGGATGGGGGGACGGGAGCACCTTTCTGCAGAGGTGGAGGCTCTGGCAGGACAGTGGAAGAGCAGACTTCACGCGACTGTCAATGCAGTTGGTCTGTGGGACACAGCCGACTTCTTCACCTTGCATGGCCACACGGCAGAGCGTCTACCCGTCTAAACATCCCTGGGAGCAGAGTGGCCAAAAAGAAGGTGGGAAAGGGCCAGGAACAAAAGGGACAGAGAGCTAGTCCACGCTGCTATATGTCCAGGGCAGGGCTCAGGCGTGACAGCTGTGACGCTCTGTTGAGGCAGAGACCACAGGGGTGCTTCATGGCAGAGAGAACTTGCCTGAGGGCAGCAAACTCTGCAAGGCGGACATACACCAGCCTGTCCTTCCCACTGTGGGGACGAGCCCGTGCCCATACCAGCAACTCAGATGTGCCAAGACAGCAGGGCAGGCAGGAGGATGAGAGGCAGAGGGGACTCAGCCCACCGCAGCCCCACCCTGTCCCACTTGGGGCAGCCCGGTGCCAAGATAGGCCCCCATTTTAAGAATAAGCTGTTTCTGACTATAAGCATCAGAGACTGAAACTAAGAACTAATATGCCCTGCCTGCTTCTCCAGGATGAAACCTATGAAGACTGGATCACAGAATACAAAGACTAAATGAATGGAAAAAATAAAGAGCAAATTCAGAGTAATGGTAACTGAGAGAGGGGGCGAGGAGACGTGTGTAGTTTCAATGGTACTATTATAGTAATGAAAATATCTTAAGGTGAGTGGGCATTTACTTAAGGTAAGTGTATTATTCATTCTTCCTGTCATTTTTCAAATATAGTATTGTCTGATAAACATTTTTATTATAAGACATAATAAAATATACCCCAAATCACTATTAGTACAGGTTGAATATCTCTTATCCAAAATTTCCGGTTTGAGAGTTTCTAAGATTTTGGGTTGTGTGCATTATATATTTACCAGAAGAGTACCTCTAATCCAAAATGAGCATTCCCTTTAAGCATCACATCAGTGCTCAAAAAGTTTTGGATTTGGATTCTGGATTTTTTGATCAGGGATACTCAATGTAGAAGATATTTTCACTTCTTAATTCTTCCTTTCGAAAAACCAATGTGAGGGCAACACGTATAGCTCAGTTGGCAAGACACAGGCCACATATCCTGAGGGTGGCAAGTTCAAACCTGGCCCAAGCCAGCTAAAAAAGCAACAATACAACTGCAACAACAACATAGCCAGGTGCTGTGGCAGGGACCTGTAGTCCCAGCTACTTGGGAGGCTGAGGCAAAAGAATCACTTAAATCCAAGAGTTTGAGGTTGCTGTGAATTGTGACACCACAGCACTCTCCCCAGGGCAGCAGCTTAAGACTCTGTCTCAAAAAAAAAGAAAAGAAAAGAAAAAGAAAAGGCAATGTGAATATAACTTAAAATTTTTTTAAAGCTCAGATCCAGAAGCCATGCTTTTCTTTTAAGCAGGAGGATGTACACATACCATTTTGGATCACCTCCCAGCACTGTTCAGAGGCTCATCCCTGGATGTCTGCCACACCTGCCCACTGTCAGTTTTGACTTGCTACTTGCTGGCCTCCTCTGTGACAGGTCCACTGAAGAGACACCTTCATTCTGGCGGGTGTGACAGTGCACAGGGAAGAAACCACTGCACAGCTGCCCACAGCCTGCCCCTTTCTGCTTGCTACAGTGGCCACCTTTCTGCTGGCTGCTTTCACTTCTAACCTCCCCCCTTTCTAAAATGCTCTCTTTATAGAGCCCCATACTCAGAAAACGTATGGCCAAACCCTGGTAAGACCTTCTTTTGACTGGCACAAATAAGCTAAAAAAATGCCTGACTGAGATGGTCAGGAGAAGCAATTTAGCCTTCCATCCCTCTGGTGTGAGATTTTACCCAGACCACCCAAAACTCTTAGCCATGAAGTGTGATAATATGGGAATCCTAGGTGTAAAGGCAGAGAGGAAAGGGACCTGGACACAGGAAACATTTCAGAGCAAGGGGACCCAACAGGGTCCCTCATCCCTGCTGTGCCACTTTCTTAACACTGCTTCTGCTTATTTAAACCTTTCAAGTTTCTAAACCACACGATGTCGGGCTATGAAACCAGGACAAGATATTGAGCAACCCAACTCCAACATGGCAAACCCATAATAAAGGAGAAGGAAAGGCGAAAGTGATAATGAGGAAATGACTTGCCTGAGAATGGAAAGGCCAGAGGAGGCAGTGGAAGTGGGGGGGGGGTGCCCCAAAGACCGCCTGATGCTCAAGGCTACCAAGCACTATGCAATGCAGAAACCTCCTTTGTTTCCCTAGGATTTGCAAAGCACAGTTTACCAAGGAGGACATCAAATGCTGAGAGTTCTCTGTCTGATACAAGCCTGCCTGCTCATGCAGGACCCCTTGGAAACAGAACGAGGCATTCCCTCTCATGAATCTATTACTGAGGCTCAAAGTCATGAGAGAGATCATTTTATTTGAGAATTGTTTGTCATTGAATCTTTATACCTAAACCACTTTTGTTTTTCAAGTTTTTGAGACAGTCTCACCACGTCGCCCTCAGTAGAGTGCCTTGACGCTACAGCTCATAGCAACCTCTGACTCTTGGTCTTAAGCAATTCTCTTGCCTCAGCCTCCCAAGAAGCTGGGAGGACAGGCGCCCGCCACAAGTGCCCGGCTATTTTTCACTGGAGTTAGGAAATGCTTTGAAGCTTTGGGAGAGTGCATGTAGTTTCCAGAGAATTTTCAGAGAAAGATAAATTCACTCCATTCAAAGGTCACACCAGGTCCACAGTGTTCCTTCAACCCTCCTACTCACTTCCTGGTCTCTCTGTGGGGTAAGGAATTACAATGAGTGACACTCAGGAACATCCTTGACCTTGAGATGAACATGTCAGATGCAGAAAAATTTCACAGATGACCTGGTGAAATTCTGTTTTATTAGGACCCTCACCTCTAAAGAATGTTAGAGTTGAAAAGGAGCTAGCAGACTTGCAGCACATCTGTGTCAAGGCCAATCCCCAAGTACTTCCTTATTCTCCCTGGGCTCAGTTTCTTCATCTACACATTGGGAATGCGCTGCCTGCTCCTTTCAGGGCTTCTCTCACATCTGCAATCTGCATCTGCTTTGGGGGTGGGGGGGCTACGTGCTGCACCACAACTCCTTCCTGGGGGTGGAAGGGCCTAAGCACTCCCACCTGCCCCCTCACACCCGCCTAGGCCTGTCCAGGGGAGTCTGCCTGGGGAGACAGACACATAGACCCTGGGGCCAAGCTGGCAACAAAGCAGGCTGGTTGGAGATTCAGTGTCCTGGATGGTCTGAGGCTGCTGGCCACTCTGGGGTCTGGAGATGGGGCACGATCTGCCTGGCAGGCCACTGGCCAGGAGGGAGGGGGTCAAGTGTACAAATGCGTGGAGCTGGCTAGCCTTGCTCATTTACTCTTTCAGAGAGTCCATTAAGGCCGGGACCCTCCCAAAGGAGAGTGAACCCAGAATAAGCCCCTTATCTCCAGAAATGACAGTTCAGGAGAACAGGACCCAAGGTCAGCAATGATGTTCTTAACCTAGGTAAAATTACAACCTTTCTACAGCAAAAACTATACTGTGCCACAAGAGCGTAAGATAAGGCACCAGATAAAAATGTGGGCAAGTCACACCACATCTCTCTCAGCACCCCTCCCCTCCTCTGTAACATGGAAATAATAATGACCTCATCAGGTAGCTGGAGATTAATAAACTGATCCTAGGCAGGCACTTGGCACGTTGCCCAGCACATGGTAAATACGCAGTGACCCAGTCTCTCACTGGGCTGTGTCCCCATCCACCAAAGACAGAAAGAGAACCAGGAGCTGCAGCAGGTCCCCTGCAGAAACAGGAAAAAAGGCTTTAGGGTTTCAGCAGTAGCTGAGAAGGCAGGCGCCCTGGGGCCAGCAGGGAGGGCCACAGCTGGAGGGCTCTGTGCCTGCCCTGCAGGCCAGCTGCAGAGTGTGTGGTGGCAAGAACGTCCAGCAGATGAGGAACCCCACAGCCGGAGCTAGAAGAAGATGACCTCAGGAGGGCTCAGTAGCTCATGCCTATAATCTTAGCACTAAAAGAGGCCAAGGCAGGTGGATTGCTTGAGTCTCACAAATTCAAGACTAGCCTGAGCAAAAGCGAGACCCTGTCTCTACTAAAAATAGAAAAATTGAGGCAAGAAGATCAATTGAGCCCAAGAGTAGGAGGTTGCTGTGAAGTACGATGCCACAGCACTCTACCCAGGGCAACTTTGTCTCAATAAAAAAGAAAAAAAAGATGACCTCAGAGAGCACTCCTGCTGGGCTGTTTGGAGCAGTTCCTAAAGCCTTGTGAAGACAGCATTCTGGCAGAGGCTTTCTAGGAAGTCACAAACAAGTCACAGGTCTGGGGGGGTAGTTTCAGATACCAGTAGAGCCTAAGGCAGAGCTGAGACATGGATCCTGACAGACAGACCCTGAGGCAGGAGCCACCCCAAGGTCAGGCACAAAGGGCCCCAGAGATTATCACTTAGGAACCAGCTCAATCCAAGTTGGACAACCAGGACCCAAGGAGTCAGCTGGGCTGTTTTCCTTATATGTGACTACCCTCTTCAGAGAGGGGAATAGATTTGTTGTTATCCTTTGTACTCCAAATTCCATCTGCAACTATTATTTGTTTCAGAGAAGCTAGCACACAACCACCTGGGAGCTACTCCATGTGTCCACATGGTTTCTTGCCATTTGGCCACACTTTCTATGTCATGCAAACTGGGGGCTACAGGCTACAAGTGGGTTCTGTGCCTTCCGGCACACCTGAGAGTATCATGATGCAGCCCACACTGTGGGTTCATAAACAGCAGGGTCACAACTCTGGTTCCCACAGCTGGGACAAGCTGGTCCAAACTAGTGATCCCTACGCAGCGATGCTACTGACCATGCTATAACAGAACCTCTCCACACGGGGACCAACCAAGGGACTGT
The DNA here is from genome assembly GCA_963575145.1 of Galago senegalensis. Lineage (NCBI taxonomy): Eukaryota > Metazoa > Chordata > Mammalia > Primates > Galagidae > Galago > Galago senegalensis. Next base: position 3,040 of record CAUYTI010127863.1, on the reverse strand, counting down.
AACAAACTGGTCAACAGATGGAGGTGGTCAACATAAGGAATCAGACCTCCTGTACTGATCTGAACACATGGTGCATGTCTGTCTAAAAAATCAGGTCAACTTAAGGAGGTCAGTGTAGGGAGATGGTCAACTATGGAGATGCTACTGTATTTATTTATTTATCTCTACCTGGCATGTAATTATTGTGGCAAAGCAGCCAGCTTCTGACTTTAAAAACAGCTTACTCAACTCACACCCAGGAGGAACTCCTGCTTGGGACACAGCAGGTTCCCACCATCAGCCAGACCCAGTGCTAGAATTAGAGGTACTATCAATTATCTCTAAAAGAAGTACCCCAGTTTGAGGAAGGTGATAAAAATAAGCTAGACTATCTTGAGTGAAGAGTGGAACAGGAACAAGCACTGCAGGGCAGCTGGAGTTGTGGTCTGTGGACAGCCAAGCAGCAGTAACACTAGGGTGCTTGGAGGAAGTGCCCATCAATGAAAGCCAACTCCCTGGGGGTGGGGTCCAAAAATCTGTCTTAAACAAGTCCTCCAGGACTACAAGGCACTCCAGTGGGAGTAGCTATCTCTAACCTGCAATCTTAGAACAATTTCTGAGGCTTCACACAATGATTTCCAGTTAAGTCCTAAAATTGTACAAAAAACTGGACCTCCTTCTTTTCAATAAACAGGAAAGCAGCACTGCAACAGAAAGTCATGGGTGTGGCTCATGTTCAGTGATGCTAGAACTGAATGCACATGGGCCAGGATGGAATAATGGGACAGAGAGCCGCACCTGTCTCCACAATCTGTCCCAATCTCCCACCTCACTCTCTCACGTTTCCCACTTGACCCTTCCCAGGTGGGGCAGGGATCCTCTCTACAACCACATTGGTAACCATTAAAGGAGATCACCATGGGGGGCTTTTGGAAAGAAGGTTGTGGAGGGAATCTTGACATCTACCCAGAGCTAAGTCCATTACTTGAAATTGGGGGTATGAGCTATACACTCCTGCTCAGACTCTAAGTGCAGCACAGGTCAGCAGAGAACCACTCAGCTGGACTGTAAGGCTGGCCCAGCTTCTCATCCCATGGACTCCCTAAAGCTCCTGGACTAATGACCTGGTCCCCAGATCAACAGACAAGCCATCCAGGAACAGAACCCTACAGCTCCCTGGACATGCAGGTGTCCTGTGTCCTAAGTGAGCAGGAGTCCTTCTCTCCAGTGGCCATCTCCTTCATCAAGATGAGGCCTTCCCCAAGTGCAGCCTGTCTGAGTCTGTCCTCCTGGAGATGTAGGGGGGCCGCTATGACTTAAACACAGTGTAGCTGAGACAGAAAAAGGGAACACCCACAAATTAAAAAGTGCACTCAATTTTAGCTTTAAGCGCACATCCCTCTCTCAGCAGTGTCCAAAATAGCACATCCTATTTTAGGGAGATCAAAGGCAGCTCCTAAACAGGCCATAAAATAGACCCAGAGTTTGGAGAGCAGCACTGCACAACACAGAATGTGGGGACTGCGCACAGCATCTAACCCAACTCCCACGCCAGCCCTGCTTTAAGGACCAGGAGTGTGAGGCCCCAAGAACTAACATGGCTGCTTGAGTCCTCCTGATTCACAGTTCTGATCCTTGCCTCCCATGCCTCTCAAGGCAGAACCCAGGCTGCACACATCAAAGGGGCCCTCCGCCTCTGCTCCCCCATTCAACTGTGGTCTCCTGGGCAGCACTCACACTCCTCGAGGAAGTGGGTGCCAGGCTGTGAGAGGTATGAGGTGGCAGGGATGCGGGGAGTGGCGGTAGAAAGTCTGTGCTCATCAGACGCCTGGACTCTGGGCTGAATGAGGACAGTCACTAATGGTGGGACTGAGGTAGGCCTGGTCTTTCTCTCTAACAAAGACAGCAAAGTTTCCACTAGACCAATGTTGGTGGTTCCTGGAGACACAGGGCAGAAGAGAGGTGATTGCCAGCCCATACGGTCCAAGACCCGCCAAAATTGAGGCTTTGCTTATTCCTCTGTGTTGTTAGCTGTGGCCAGGGAACACTGCCACCACATCTGTTCAGGACAAAGAGCCAGAAGAACTGCTTGAGGTGGGCAGTTCAGGGAAGTAGCCAATGCACCCAGCAGCAAGACTCGTGTAGCTTTAGCGTTAGTAGCACAGACTCTGAGGCCTGATTGTCTGTGTACTTCACCAGGAGTAACACATTTAACCTTCTGCTCTCAGTTTTTCCCTTCTGTGAAATGGGTGTTAAAGAATGATTTACCTCATAGGGTTGGTGCAAAAACTAGATGATTTAATCCCTATTAATGTGCCTGGCACACAGAAATGCTACTATTATTACTGTCGCTCCTGCTAAGCCCATCTGGTAATCCCCAGACCCAAAGGACACTTTATCTATTGAGAAACAGGGGGAAGCACTCAGGCCAAGCTATTGGATCAAGGACAGCAAGGAAGCACCCTGAGAACAGGCAACATTTACGACAGGAAACAGGCTTCCGTGAAAGTCAGTAATCTATTGAAAGTACAAACTTAACCTACTATCCTCACAGGCCAGGAGGAGAATGATGAGAATTTCTGGAAGACAGGCGACAGGAAGGGAGTCTGGCAATCTTGACCACTCCCAGGTGATGGTGCTTAAAGGAAAACCCCTTTAGTAACCATGAACTTAGATGAAGGTGAACCTTGCTGGAGCAAGGAGAGTTTCCAGGAAATCCCCACCCACCTCTTGCCCAGACCCCAGACCCGGAGCTGGGCCACAGCACCACAGCTGAGGGCCTTTCAGCTTTACAGCTGGGGGCTCGGAGCCTGTGGCTGAAGTTGCTAAGGCACTAGCCACATACACCTAAGGTGGTGGGTTTGAATCCAGCCTGGGCCCGCCAAACAACAACGGCTGCAACCAAAAAAATAGCCGGGCATTGTGGCAGGCACCTGTGGTCCCAGCTACTTGGGAGGCTGAGGCAGGAGACTCACTTGAGCCCAGGAGTTGGAGGTTGCTGTGAGCTGTGATGCCACAGCACTCTACCCAGGGGGATAGCTTGAGGCTCTGTCTCAAAAAA
>CAUYTI010127859.1:0-15229 GCA_963575145.1 Galago senegalensis | reverse complement strand
CCCAAACGGCCGCGCGCCCCCGGCCCCAGGTACGGCCAGTCCCGCGAGGCGCGCAGGGGACTCACTTGTGGAAAGAAACAGGTTTATCCTTATCATAGCGATTCTTGCAGCCGTAGGCGGAACAGGACTGCACCATCCTTCCGGTCTTCAGTCGCTTCACTTCTGCCGTCCCAGAAGGCAGGTGAAGCTGCTGTCAACGTCGCCGCGCTCGGCTTTCACACCCTCGCTCGCTCTGTAGCTTTGGTCAACAGTTACAGTGACGACAGCCTCACTCAGAGGGGACTAATGTGCCCGTTTAGTTGTTTGCATTAGCAGAAGGACCACAACCATCGCCCGCCTCCCATCTCCAAGATGGCGGAGGCAGCTTCAAGCTCACCTCTCGCGAGGAGTTCGTCCCACTGTCTCTGATTAGCCCCGAGGTCAGAGGTAACGTTTCCAGGGAAACAGGCTATTGGTCGGAGCCAGGTGTTTCCTGCGGCGACTTCAGCGTTGCGGAAGTGGGCGGGGCCTCCGGGCTTCCGACGGGGAGCTGGGGACGGCGGAGGGTGGAGGGGCTGTGGGCGTCGGTGAATCTCGGGCCCGGCGTCCGCTCGGCTGGTGTTCCTGTAGGTCCCTGTGTCCGTAGCTTTGCTGCGGCAGTTTAGAGGGGGAAACAGACGGGGATTTCTGATCTCTTGGCTTGTATCCCGAGTCCTGCCTTGCCGGTCTCACTTTCTGGGAAACGAAGGAAGACGCGCGCGCCCAGGCTTCGGAGTCCCGGGCGGAGGCGTCGCCGAAGGCCGTTTACTGCGGTGATTTCCATGTGCTGTGCGGGAAATCGCGAGCTGCTGTGGCGGTTTTCGCGTCGGAGAGGTTTTCCCTCCTGATTGCCGGCGCCTTTTCTCTATGTGGTTCTCAGCCTGCAGACCTGGAGAGCGGACCCTGGTTTCTCAGCCCTCGACCTTCAACTCAACACCTTGCTGCTTCAACTCGGTCGATGCCGCCATTCCCTAACCTTTCACTTCCTCTGTTAAATCTCTCCGGCCTTCTGTATCATCGTCTGTGAACGTATCTGTTTAACAGTTGTCTAAGCCAGAAATTTTGGCGTCATCTTGGATTTTTTTCCTTATTTTTTTTAGAGTCTCACTGTGTCACCCTCGGTAGAGTGCTGTGGCGTCACAGCTCACAGCAACCTCAAACTCCTGGGCTTAAGCGATCCTGTTGCCTCAGCCTCCGAAGCTGGGACTACAGGCGCCCACTACAACCCCTAGGTATTTTGTTTGTTTGCTTAGCAGGCCCAGGCCAGGTTCTAACCCACCAGCCCCGTAGCACGTGGCCAGCTCCCAAACCACCAGAGCTATGGATGCCCGGCCAGCTTTATGTTAATTTAGACTCTAGCGGTTCTTAATCTGTGGGTTGGGACCCCTTTTCAGCAATGAAAATACATTGCGGCATTAGGAAGATTGAGAACCACTGATTAGAGGGAAGGCTCTTTTCTGGCTTCTTTAAATAGGCTGTTTTCTGTGACCCGAAATACTTATCCCTGACCTGTCTACTCTTAAGATGTGATCCACGTGTTACCTTCTTCAACATGTGCTTTTTACCATCTCCTCTAGCCTCACTAAGGCACCTCTCTTGTTGTAATGAAATCTTGCAGGTATCTCTATAAACCTTCATGAAACATTGTAATATATGTGTACATTTCTGACTGCTGCTCAGAACAGAGATGCCATTGAGGATGAGGCTTGTGTCTTACGCTTGTAATCTCAGCAGTGTCTGGTGTAAATTCAGAAAATGTTGGTTGAATCCTTGGGTCCCAGAAACTGTATCTGAAATGCTTTGAGAAGCCAGGTGCAGTGGCTCATGCCTGTAATCCCAGCAGTTTGAGGGGCTGAGGTGGGAGGATTGCTGTGGGCCAGGAATTGAGGCCAGCACGGGCAACCTAGTACTCTACAAAGAAAAAAAAGTAAGCCAGGCATGGTGGCACATTCCTATAGTCCTACACACTGTGGAGCCTGTGGTGGGAGGATTGCTTGAGCCCAGGAGTTTGAGGCTGTGGTGAGATACAATTGGGCCACTGCCCTTGGGCCTGGGTGACAGAGTGAGATTTTGCCCCCAAAATAAATAAAATAGTTTTATGGACAGAGATATCTCAGAGATACTGTGGGCTTATTTCAAGAACACCACAGCAAACTTTGATTTCCAAGCACATACAAAACTTACGTTTACACTATAGTATATTAAGTATTAACACTTTCCAAAAAATGTACATAATTTAAAAGATACTTCATTGCTGAGCCTTCAGGAAGCTGTGATTGTTTTGCTGGTGGACACTCCTGTTTCAGAGTTGTTGGCTGCTGGTAGATCACAGTAGGGGTTGTAAAGGGTGGCGTGGCTGTGGGTTTCTAAAAAATAGATCAGGGAAGTTTGCTGAATTGATTGACTCTTCCTTTCACAAAAGATTTTTTTGTAGTATGCAGTACTGTTTGATGGCATTTTATCCATAGTAGGACTTTATAAATTAGAGTCAGTCCTGTCAAACTCTGCCCCGCTTCATCAACTAAATTTATGTGACATCCTAAATCCTTTGTTTTCATTTTGACAGTGTTCATAGCATCTTCATCAGGAGTTGATTTCATCTCCAGAAACCAATTTTGCTCATCCATAAGAAGGGACTCCTCATTTGTTCAGGTTTTATCATGAAGTTGCAGCAATTTAGTCGCATTTTTTTTTTGGCTGGGGCTGGGTTTGAACCCGCCACCTCTGGCATATGGGGCCAGCACCCTACTCCTTTGAGCCACAGGCGCTGCCCAATTCAGTCACATCTTAAGGATCTGCTTGTAATTCCAGCTGCCTTGCTGTCTCTACCACATGTGCAGTGACTTCCTACACTGAAAATGTAGACTCCTCAGAATCATTCAGGAACGTTGAAACTCCGATTGATGTGGATATTTTGACTTCCTCTGATGAATTACAAATGTTCTTAATGGGATCAAAAATTGTGAATCCTTATTTACTTTGCCCTCTATGGGAGGAATCACTGTCTTTGGCAGCTGTAGCTTTATGGAACATACTTCTTGAAAGTTGAAATTAGGGTGGACGTGGTGGCTCACACCTGTAATCCTAATACTCTGGGAGGCCAAGGCCGGTGGATTGCTTGAGCTCATGAGTTCAAGACCAGCCTGAGCAAAAGTGAGACCTCATCTCTACTAAAAATAGAAAAACTGAGGCAAGATGATCGCTTGAGCCCAAGAATGGGAGGTTGCTGTGAGCTATGATGCTACAGCACTCTACCCAGGGCAACAGCTTGAGGCCCTGTCTCAAAAAATAAAAAGAATAAAAATAAAAGTTGAAATTTCTCTGACTTACGGGGTTGCAAAATAGATCTCTTAGCAGACATAACAATACTAAACTTGTACATCTCCATCAGAACTCTGGGGTAACCAGGTGCATTGTCAGTGAGCAGTAATATTTTAAAAGGAATATCTTTTTTCTGAGTGGTAAGTCTCAACAGTGGGTTTAAAGTAGTAAACCATGCTTTAAACTGTTGTTCCTTATGTAGAGTATAGGCAGAGTAGATTTAGCATAATTCTTTAGGGCCCTAAGGGTTTTTATGATAAATGAACATTAACTTCAACTTAAAGTCACCAGCTACGTTAGCCCCTAAGAAGAAAATCAGCCTGCTCTTTGAAGTTTTGAAACCAGGCACTGACTTCTCTCTAGCTACTAACATCGAAAAGTCCTAGATAGCATCTTGCAGTGGAAGGCTGTTTCTTCCTTGAAATCTGTTGTTACCATCTTCACCATAGACCTTAGCTCAACGTTCTGGAGAATTCCTGCCGCAGCTTCTCCGTCAGCACTTGCTGCTTCACCTTGCACATTTGTGTTTGAAGATTGATCCTTTTCTTAAACCTCATGAACCAACCTCTGCTAGCAACAAACTTCCTTCTGTAGCTTTCTTAAGGGCTTTGTTCTGGATTAGACTTTGGCTTAAGGCAATGTTGTGACTGGTTTGAGGTCTCCAGACCACTCAGACTTTGTCTATATCAGCAATAAGGCTGTTAGCGTATCATTCGAGTGTTTACTGGAGTAGCACTTACCATTTTCTTCAAGAACTTTTCCTTTACATTCACAACTTGGCTGTTTGGCGCAAGAGGCCCAGGTTTTGTCCTGTCTTGGTTTTGACAGGCCTTCCTCACCAAGCTTGATCATTACTAGCTCTTGGGGGTTTTTTGGTGGTTTTTGTTTTCACATACAGCTCTTACTTTCACTTGAACACTTAGAGACCATTGTAGGGTCATTTATTAGCCTAATTTTTATGTTTGTGGACCAGGTAGGCCCAAGGAGAGGGAAAGAGACTAAAGAGTGGTTGGTTTGTGGGACATTTAGAACACTTATAACATTACACTTAGTCCTTTAGTGTTATGATAAAAAGTAAAATAAATAGAACACAACATTGATTAAGTTTGCCATCTCATAAGGGTATAGTCTGCGGTACCCCATAACAATTGCAATGGTAACATCAAATATCACTGATCACAGATCACCATAACAGCCCTAATAATGAAAAAGCTTAAAATATTGCAAGAATTACCAAAAGGTGACAGACATGAAGTGAACACACTTGAAACAGTGTAGATGAACTTGGGTCAGTGTCAACCCATCTGGGTCAGTAACGTGTCAACAGGTCAGTATCTGCAGTGCTCAGTCAAGCATAGCACAATGAAAGGAAGTATTTGTGTACCAAAGCCCTGGAAGGGGGGTTTATTAGCGTTTCCAGTGTATTGAGACAATTAGGACTTTGGTCTGCTGTGCCTGTGTCTGATCAATATCAGAATGCAGTAACATGAACTGGAAACATAAATTTTAACTTGGAGGTCACTGAAATTTTACTTAATTTATTCAACAAATACTGAATGTGTTGTACGCATAGTTATAGAAACTCAGGATTCATTCAGGAACAAGACAGATTTCTGCTTTCAGGTAGCTAAACGCATGTGACCACAGAATGTGGTATTAGGTGAAAGGTGCTCTGTGGGCTGAAGCAGTTGCCATCTGAACTACAATGGACAGGAAAGGCCTGACAGAGGAAATGATGGTTACGATTTGGAGTTGGAAACAGCGTTAGCTGTGAGGATGTTGGAGGAAGAACCTCGCATTCAGTGGGAATGGCCCCTGCAAAGTACCTGAGGCTCAGAGTTCTTGGCCTGTTCTAAGAATGGCAAAGAGGCAGTGTGGCTGGAGCAGAGTGCGGGGCCTGGGGCCTGGGAAGAACCATATGAGATGGGTTAGGGAGGAACAAGGACAAGGTCATGTAGGGCCTTGTAAGGACTTTTCCTGAGGAAAATGGAGAGCAGGCTTTAGAGCAGAGGAGTTGATGGCATCTTCTAAAATGATCATTCTGCTGGGCTGAGTGTAGGTAGCCCAGGGGCTGGGAGGCTGCAGTGCTCACCCAGGTGAGGAGACGGTGCGGAAGTCATCTTTTCTTGTCTTTCCCTTCTTGTTTCTTTTTTTTTTTTTTTCCTTTTCCTTTTCCTTTTTCTTTTTTTAAGAAACAGGGGCTTAGCTTGGCGCCTGTGGCTCAAGTGGTTAAGGTGCCAGCCACATACACCTAAGGTGGCAGATTCGAATCCAGCCAGGCCCGCCAAACAACAATGACGGCTGCAACCAAAAGATAGCCGGGCATTGTGGCAGGCGCCTGTGGTCCCAGCTACTTGGGAGGCAGAGGCAGGAGACGCGCTTGAGCCCAGGAGTTGGAGGTTGCTGTGAGCTGTGATGTCACGGCACTCTACCGAGGGGCACAGCTATCTCAAAAAAAAAAAAAAAAAAAGAATATTAAAAAAAAAGAAACGGGCTCACTGTGTTTTCCAGTGTGGAATGCAGTGGTATGATCAGAGTTCACTGTTGCCTAGAACTCATGGGCTAAAGTGATCCTCCTGCCTTGACCTTCCAAATAGCTGTGACTAAAGGTGCGCACCACCTAACTTTTCTTTTTTGTACAGATGGGGTTTCAATATGTTATCCAGGCTGCTCTTGAACTCCTGACCTCAAAAAACAAAACAAAACAATGAAGAAGGGCAAGTGGACAGACCGCTTAGAGGCAGGGCATGTTGGTAATTTGGGTGGAGGTAGAGCAGAGATCTGTGATGGAATTCAAGGTGCAGCTAGAAGGCCCCCGGCTGGCAGGTGACTGTGAGAATGAGGAAGAGAAACCAAGATAACCAGGGTGACCTGGACTGGAGTTACTGGCTTGAGCATTGAGATGGATGGACAGTGGTGCCTTTCACTGAGATGCAGATGGCCTTTAAAAAAAGAAGGAAAAAGAAGGGAGCTACTTACCCCAACCAGATAAAGGGCTTGGAGAGAGAGAAGGGATTTAGGAAACCAGGTCATGGGCTGTGGGGTTGTAGCCTGGGGGATGTCAGAAGAGAAAGTATTAATATTTTGTAGCTGCTGGAAATACCGGCCACTGAAGTGTGCAAGGGGCACCAGCCAGTGTGGAGCGCAGCTCGGGCGTGTGTGACCACTAATTAGTCCAGAGAGAAACCGATTTGGATTATCCCTCAGCCAGGTTCTCTTCTGCGTTCGCCTTACCTGCTATTTTCTAGTCTCCTGCTATTTTCCATAACTTGGAAACAAAAGATAAACTTATTATCTGCAGAGTATAATCCTAATAGTGCCTCCCCAGTGTTAAGTTTGGAATGATAAATGATACTGGCATTTACTGGTATGGTGAATTGCATATAATTTTTTTAAATCTTGAAATCAATTAAATTTTTTTGTAAAATGTCTCTAAATTTTCACTGTGCTCTGTAAATTATTTTCTTAATAGAAAACTAATTTTCTCTTCCTCTAAACTAACTTAACATACTTGCCGTCTGTTTTTCTTCTTCCTACTTTGCCCATTTCTTTATAGCATTTTCCAAGGCTAGAATAGCTTTCTTGTTAAGGGGTATTGCAGGGAACCATTTTTACTTTTATGGATTATTGTGTTGCCTTTTAAATTTCATGGAAACAACTCAAATACCTGTTACTAGTTATATGAGTAAATTGTAGTACAGTCCACAGTGGACATCACACAGCCATCATAATAAAGTGTGACCCACAACAAAACAGGTGATACTTAGAATGTTGAAGACGTCAGGCACAAAAGGAAATGTACCATATGATTCATTTTCTGATATTTTAAAAGATAAAACTCATGTCAGGAGAAGTTACATTTGGGGAGAGAGGCAGTGAAAGAGGTGATGGCCAGTTTGTTCACTTATGATCATGGATTATCTGACACTCATGGTTTATAAAATTTTGGCATGTATTATACTTAAAATAGCTTCTCAAGGGCTACATAAGATACACAAAATTGCCCTTTTTTTCTTAAATAAAAGATGCTTATATTTTGGTATAGCAGCCTGAGCTAAGAAGCCAAGTATTCTTTTTCTATAAACAATTTTTATTTTAAAATACCCTGGCACTCAGGCTCTCCGGACCTTATTGTTTCATCTGTAGAATAAGACTATGGGACTAAATGAGGAATTTTAAATTTGGAATCTACAACTGGTCAGATCTTTGAATCCCCTGAAAACAAATGTAAAATTACACATACATAATTGGCCCTCCATATCCCATGGATATACCAAAATACTCAAATTGGGTGGTTTAGACCAAGATCAGGGTGCCTGCCAGCACAGCGAGGTTCTGGTGAAGGCCCACGTCTCACCGTATGCTCTATCTGTAGGTGGCCAAGAGAGACAGACTCTCTCTAGATCATCTCTTATAATAGTCCTAATCCCATTCCTGGGGCCTCCTCCTCCAACTATGGATTGAAAATATTCCAAAACAAAAACTCAAAAAAGAATAAAAATTAAAAACAAGACAGTATAATAATTATTTACATAGCATTTACATTTAAAGGTATTAGGTCTACATGTAGACAAATTCTAGGTTTTCCCCAAGATCTATTATTATTAGTAACCTCCAAGAAGGGATAGTGCTTTGATCTAAATGTCAGGTATTTTCAGTTTTGTTTTCTAAATTGTTTTAAAATTAAGATCTAAACTATTAAATAATCAGTGGCTTTAATCCTTTCCTAAGTCACATAGTACACGAAGGCCAACAGGTAAATCCCACTCGAAGAAGAGCAAGGCCAGTGTTCAGCAAATCCCACTGAAGAGAGCAAGGCCAGTGTTAGCAAGGCCAGCGTCCAGAATGCAGGGTTTCCCCCTGGGGCATCTGCTCCCCACACAGGACAAGTTAGAGGACACAGGTGGGTCAGGATGACGCGATGGGCAACACCTGGAGTGATGCCATGAAGGGGGTCTAGTTGTAACACAACAACAAAAGCTCAAATACTACATCATCTCTGTGTTAGTATTGCCTCCTGTTAGCAGCCCTTGAAACCCACTGGCTTGGTTCTGGGAGATTCTCAAATCTTTAAACCTAATACACCTCTTCCTACTCCCACTGAGCCCCTGGTATTGGGCTGCTGACTAGCAAAATGGAAGGGCCTAAAGGACATTTGGTGTTTCAAAGAGCAGGCGGACAGGGGAAGGCACTGATGGGAACATGAGGGCACAGACTCAGAAACCAACACTTCAGTTATCAAATATATGGTATGATCAAAACAAATGGAGATGGCAAATCAGCCAGAAGCCTGATCTCTTAAATTCTAACCTTATTGTCCAGAATTAATATAGATTGCCCAGATTATTTTCCTTAAAAATAAAACAATTATTTTCTACTTTTTAAATTAAAAAATATCTAAGGATAATTAATTAGAAAGTAAGATATTAGATGTCCATTAGTGATAAAGCCACCACAACCATTATATTGAAAGCTTTTTTTATTTTGAGACAGTCTCAAGTTGTTGCTCTCTGTAGAGTACCATAGCATCACAGCTCACAGCAACCTCAGACTCAGGCAATTCTCTTGCCTCAGCCTCCCAATCAGCTGGTGGTCCCCTGCCACAATGCCCGGCTATTTTTTGGTGTATGTGGCCACCGCCCTACTGAAAGCTTTTTTAATAGTTCTGAATTTTAAAGCAAATCATGTTAAGGAAACAATAACTCCTTTAAAAAATTTTAGATATGTTGCTTTTATTCAAAATAACAAAATACTTGACAAGTTTCAATCACAAAGTTTGAACTAAACTGCAATCCCATACAACAACTCTGTGAGGTAGGTATCCGCACAGCCACAGGGAATAAATAGTGCAAGTCCCTTCTTCCCTGTTCCTCCCAAACACTGAGAATACAGCGGCTGAAACCACTGTTCTAGTGGGCAATTAGAACAGTTCCCCTGTCTTGTTCCCCACAGAGCTGCCCAAGTTATTACCTGCTCCTGGGGATGGACCATTTGTTTTTTGTGACAGTTACAATATTTTAAAAAATCCAAATAGTTGCTTTGATTTATATGATCTAACTCTGAATCACAGACATATTACTATGGTGTTTAAAACACTGATTGTTGCTTAAAATATTCTCTCAAATCCCTTCTGCATTTATCAGTAGTGATAAACAAAGGTGACAACAAACAGGTCTAAAATTGAGACGTCAGCACATACCCTTTTCAATTTCATAACACTTTGGATCATACAGTGCTTTTGTATGTTACAAAATTTGGTACAATATACCTCGTATGGTAGGAAAGCCTACATTCCAAATATTACAATAAAATTATTATAACCAAAAGTGTGACACTTGGAGCCAAACACATGCACAGAGAATAGAATCCTGTCAAAAAATGACATTGCTATAGCCCTACACAAAATTCGTAACTGGTAGGAAATGCATTTTCAGCTTGGTAAATGGTGGTGTAACCAAGTCCTACCGCTTAGCTTTTCACGTTGGTGATTACAGCTGGTATGTTTTTCTGTGATGTATGCCACCCTATCAGACATTTTATTTGGAAATGTAAATCTAGGATCCATGAAGTCTTGATGAGTCATCTTTCTAGACTTTTCCTCCCAGGAGCACCTGCTGCCCTATTCTGATGAAGGAATAGTGTACTATGAAAGATTTCCACAGGTCCCAGTTTCTCTCTTGCTTCCCATCTTCACAATGACCTTTGTGTTCATCTAAACATCCTATTCGGGAGCCCTGCTACATTTAATGCCAGTTCTACTGCTTATTTGTTAGGTGACTTCAGGCAAAACCTTCATTGATAATAGCACGGGGATTCCCTCTGTGAAAGGGAAGGTGATGTCCTTCCCTCCTTGCAGAGTTGTCTAAGGTTGAAACGAGAAGTGTGCAGGAAGCTGTGTTAAGTACGCCATGCTGTATCGAGCATCAGTGCTTTTTCCTTAGCTTTGTCCTATGCAAATGAGAAAATACAAACTGATGTTTCATTTAGAATCTCATTAGTTGATGGGTAATCTGATTAATTTAGGAGATGTGACAGATTTTCTCCTTGTCTGTCTGAAGTTGGTGAAGCTCCCTAATTAACGGGTAACAGTGACACCAGTGACTGCAGATGACAATGCTCACACTGACTCCTGGCCATCACCTTAACACCTGCTGCCCTAAATCCACCAGTGAGCAAAGCCAGCTGGAGTGAGTGAGGGTCTCCTGACACTTGTCTTGATTCTTCTCAGACACTTTTATTCACTCTGCCTAAGACATGAGGCATCTGGACCATGTGCTACCACCTTGAGAGTATCACGTCTGAGGACAATAGAAAACTAACCAACTGGGGCTAGGGCTAACCAGTACATTCTCTTGTCAAATTTAAATAGCATTTCTAGCACCTTCCCAGAGGCTTTCATGCTCATAGACAAGATCCATTTTCCTTAGAAACACATCAAACTACTATGTGTTCGCAGTATTACTGAGTTCCTAAAAATGTTCCCCTTATAATTTCTATCTTCTCCTATAAAAGGACCAAACTCCTGTTTAATATTTTAACTCTGAACATCAAGTATGCTGACGGAGGTCAATGTTTTTCATCTTAATTCCTCTATTGATTACAAAGTGTTCTGTAAACTAGAATATAAAATCAAATTACAAAGTTCAAGTTTCTTCTTTCGGTTTTAGCTGGTAACAAAGAATTATACCAGACTGGAAAAGCAGAACTGCTCCAAATGCACATAACTCAGCTAGTACTAAAAGAAACACTGACTTTCCTCCAGTATCGTATGGTAGTTTATTTTAACAAAAATAATTACGATGAGTTTCACAGCTATATATCCTCATGTAGGTACCCACTGAGGAGGAACAACTGGATAAACAGTACATTTAACAGTATCTTACTATACATCCAATTTAAGTAATTTTAGGGAAAAGAAAAAGATATAAAAGCATCCCTTTTTATATAATTCCGTATTTGTTTCCAGACAACACAGAATCAAGATACAACTGTAGATTATAATTCTAAACTTAACACTGGTGCCTGCAGCATGTAAAGTTCCAGTTATGTATCGCTAGGTGTTTGTCAAATGATAATCAAATGTTTTGTCACACCACCGCGCTGTTAAGCTTCTAAGATAATATTCTAATGCTTTATACTGCCACGGGTCCTTCTGTTGGCTTTTTTACATTAGCTCAGATATTCCAGTAAACTTGCATTGTTTTCATCTGGTTAGCCTTTGGGTTATCACTTCTCGATACATAATAGAGATGTAGATGAGCAGCAAAAAGATAACAAAGAAATCATCTAGAAAGCCGAGAATTCCAAACAAGGCTTCAGGCACAAAATCCAGAGGTGATATAAGGTAGAAGAAAGCTCCCATTAAGCAAAGTATTATCCTAATGCGGAACATCCAGAAAAGGCCCCCGACTGAAAACATTTCCCTGAACGCGTGCCTCAGTAAAGTGGGGAGATCCATGATTCTCTCCATAATCTGGTAGGGGAGAAAAACAAATATGATTTAGCGTCACATGTCAGATTTCGACATATAATTTTCTTACAACATGAAAACTCGGAGAAGATGAATTAAGCAGTTCCACATACTCACAGGCCATTTTTTTTTTTTTTTTAAAGAGAAAGAGCCTGCTATGTTGGCCAGGCTAGAATACAGTGACGTCAGTCCTCCCAGCTTAGCCTCCCCCACCACACCGGTTTATTTATTTATTTATTTTATCCATATGGGGTCTCATGTTGCCCAGACTGGTCTTGAACTCCTGCCTCAGGCAACCCTCCCACCTTGGCCTCCCAAAGTTCTGGGATTATAGGATGAGCTACTGTGCCTGGCCTTATATTTTCTAATTATGCATTTTATTTAATTATAGTTATTTGAATACTAAGTTCTTATAAAACAGGTCTTATTGTAGATAATTGAAGAGCAATCAAAGTCTCATTGGGCTTAAAATGTGGGTTACAGTCGTGCAAAACTCGTGTTATCTCTAATTTGAATTAGTGAAACAAACTAAGCCTGGTATATAAGATCAGAGTGTAAGGCAGGAGCTCAGACTTTAAGACCAAACATATCTGGGTTTGAATTCAGAATCATTTATAAGCCAGGTCCATCTTGGGAATGTGGTTTAACTACTAGAGATAATTCAAGGACTAGCTGAGGATTTATATGCAATAAGGACTGTTAAGAACTAGAAGAGATGTAGTATATAAGAGAACTTTATAAACTGCCAGACACACTAACTCTGATAGCTTTGACAGTTTAGGAACAGCAGTGAAACTGAGTCCGTCCAGTGAATCAGTTCCTGTGGTCATTCTTCTGCTTCCAGTTCACTTATTTTTAACAAGATTATAAAATCATGAATTTGACTGTGGGGAACGCATTTTATGTAACAAGTGCCAAATAAATTGAGAGGGAGATGGAGACAAAGATTGAGCAAGTGAGGAGAACGGTTTTAAACACTCAAAATCATCCTGTAACTCCTTTTAGAGTACTTGTCTCGATGGATCTAGAATTACTTCCTATGTGAATTTTCTGCTTTCTATAGAAGAATCTAATATTTAAAACAAAACAGCTTTATGGCTTTCACAAAGTCTATGGCAAATGACTTTAGATCTTCTTCCAGTAAACAGCCAATATCTTTTGGATAAAGGACGTATGAGATACTAAACCGATAAGAACAGATACTCCACGTGATCTTAGCCAAAAGGCTGACAAGCAATCCAATATCTTTTTTTTTTTTTTTTTTTAGACAGAGATTCTCAGTATTTCGCCCTTGGTAGAGTACCATAGTGTCATAGCTCACAGCAACCTCCAACTCTTGGGTTTAAGTGATTCTCTTGGCTCAGCCTCCCAAGTAGCTGGGACTACAGGCACCCACCACAACGCCTGGCTATTTTTTTGTTGTGGTTGTCATTGCTGTTTAGCAGGCCCGGGGCCAGGTTCAAACCCACCACCCTCGGTGTATGTGGCTGGCGCCATAACCACTGTGCTACGGGTGCCGAGCCAATCCAGTATCTTTTGAATACCTATCTTTTATCACAGCTGTTTTGTTCACTTCTAATATGGCATCAATTATACAAAAACAATATTAGACACGAAATATGAGATGGTATACTAAGAAATGTTTGTGTATTAAGCGTAAACTTACTCCAACTTTGAAGGAAGTAGAATATCAAAGAAGTGCATTTATTTTATTTTAATGTCACATAACAGGCTTTCTTACTCATGAAATATCTGACATCTACCAAAAAAAATAATTGAGCATTGGTATGTTCAACATTTAAAAATATGAAGGAAAATGATTTTTTTTAAGTTCAGTGGTATTTCTTGAATTTGCAACAGGCTGCATTTTCAAATTCTATGGATGTCCCTGGAAGATGTTAAAAAGAATTGCTACCTTGAAAATAGGAGAGGCTGGCTCAGTGCCTGTGGCTCAAGCGGCTAAGGTGCCAGCCACATACACCTAAGGTGGCGGGTTCGAATCCAGCCCAGGCTGCCAAACAACAATGATGGCTGCAACCAAAAAAAAAAAAAAAAAGTAGCCAGGTGTTGTGGTGGGCGCCTGTGGTCCCAGCTACTTGGGAGGCTGAGGCAGGAGACTCGCTTGAGCCCAGGAGTTGGAGGTTGCTGTGAGCTGTAATGCCTTGGTATTCTACCCAGGGGGACAGCTTGAGGCTCTGCCTCAAAAAAAAAGAAAAAAAAAGAAAAAAGAAAATAGGAGAGGCTCCCAAATAATTACGGAGGGCCATAGTGATTCCATTAAATTTTCTTATGGCTTAAACATGGGAATTAGAGGTCAGTCTAGCAGTTGAAACTACAAGCCCTTAAATGTGGATGATCTCACCTAACAAGGAAAAAAAGGAACACAACAACACATATTTGTTTAATAGAGAAGCTTTTTAATAGCTTAGTATTTTTAGCTGGGTATAGTAGTATTAAGGATAACTCATTGATTTATCAACATACTAAAGGGCCTGTATCCCAGGCACCGACTTTGGGACTATAGTAGTGAATTAATAAACAGAGACTTCAGGAAGCTTCTAGTTTGCTGAGAGAGAATGAACGAGAGTGAGCTCTCTGTGTGAGGGGAAGGCACAGAGGGCACGGTGAGTTCATCAGGGAGAGTCTTCCTGAGAAGGTCTATTTAAGACAGTTCCTCTCTAAAGGGTGAGAAGGCAGCGTCTGAGAAGGGCAGAGAGACAAGGCTTCCAGGTGGGAGGGACGTACGGTGTGTCTGAGAGCTGCCAGGCTCGGGTGCCTACAATGTGGTGGGGGGTCGGGTGGGGGGAAGAAGCGACCAGATCACACCGGGCTTTATAGGCTGCAGTATGGAGTCAAAACATTATTCAAAAAAATCCTAAGTTTCTAAACAGAAGAGCATCATGGTCAGATTTATGTTTTGAAAATGTTACTTAGGGTGCTGTGTGGAGAAAACAGTAGAAGTGAGGAGGCCTCTGTCCTTGTCCTAAGCAGAGGTGACAGTGGGCCGCGCCAGTATGATAGCTATAGTGACTGGCAGCAGACACAGCCAGGTCATTCTTATGCAGTAAAAAATTACTCAAAGAAGAGAAAGAAAAGAGAAGATAGGATTTAGTTATAGATCAGTTGAGGGGAATGAGGGTCAGGAGGAAGTTAAAGCTGAGAAGAGAATAAACTGAGTCACGGAAGGTCTCGGCTCAGTGTTCCAGGTGTGCAGGCCGGGTGCCCGCCGGCATCGTGTCCAAGCTGAAACGCAGGACAGGGCTGGGCTGTCCATGTAAATTTTTTTTTTTTTTTGAGACAGAGCCTCAAGCTGTCCCCCTGGGTAGAGTGCCATGGCATTACAGCTCACAGCAACCTCCAACTCCTGGGCTCAAGCGAGTCTCCTGCCTCAGCCTCCCAAGTAGCTGGGACCACGGGCGC
>CAUYTI010127856.1:0-17814 GCA_963575145.1 Galago senegalensis | reverse complement strand
GGACCACAGGCGCCCGCCACAACGCCCGGCTATTTTTTGGTTGCAGCCGTCATTGTTGTTTGGCGGGTCCGGGCTGGGGATTCGAACCCGCCACCTTAGGTGTACGTGGCTGGTGCCTTAGCCGGTTGAGCTATAGGTGCTGAGCCGGTGGCTTCATTTTTATCCCAGAAAGTGGCCAAGGCTGGGGCCAGTGCAGAGTTCTTTGCCCTTTGAGGGGAAGAACCCAGTACAGCTCACCATAAAGGAGTTAGTTAATTTTTCCTGAGCTGCCCGCCCTGTTGTGACATATCCAGGCTCTCGCCAGGGCCCTTCTTTGTTGATACAGGAACAAAGGGTCTCAGGCAGTCCCCTAGCTTGATGTGGAAAATCAGGGGGTGGTATAGAGAACCTACATTGAGGCCCACCAACATTCTCTCCCCTCTAGTCATTTTTATTTTTTTATTTTATTATTATTCTTTTTTTGAGACACAGTCTTATTATGTTGCCCTCAGTAGAGTGCTATGGCATCACAGCTCACAGCAACCTCAAACTCTTGGACTTAAGCAATTCTCGTGCCTCACCTCCCAAGTTAGCTGGGACTATAGGCACCTGCCATAATGTCTGGCTATTTTTTTTGTTGTTGTTGTTGTCGTCATTGTTGTTTGGCAGGCCCTGGCCAGGTTCGAACCTGCCAGCTCCAGTGTATGTGGCTGGCACCCTAGCTACTGAGCTACAGGTGCTGAGCCATTTTTAAAATATAAGTACATAGTGTGTACACCTCACCTATGTGAACATGACTATACATACTTGGTGAAAAGAAAAACAATAAAAAACTTTAAAGCCAGTAACATATTTTTAATAAAACATGTTCCCTACATAATCCAACTGGTTTATCTGTTGCTATGCAGCTCAAGAAAGAGAGATATGGGCTCAGCGCCTGTAGCTCAGTGGTTAGGGCACTGGCCACATATACTGGGGCTGGCAGGTTCGAACCTGGCTCTGGCCTGCTAAACAATGACAACTGCAACCAGAAAATAGCTAGGCATTGTGGTGGGCGCCTGAAGTCTCAGCTACTTGGGAGGCTGAGGCAAGAGAATCCCTTAAGCCCAAGAGTTTGAGGTTGCTGTGAGCTGTGGCACCACAGCACTCTACCAAGGGCGACATAGTGAGACTCAGAAAAAAAAGGAAGAAGAAGAAGAAGAAGAAAGAGAGATGTGTACTGAGCTGCAGGAAAAAGAGTTGCCTGTGCTGTGCAGTATTCTTTTTGGGAAAGGGAATGGCACAGCCCCAACCAGTTATTTCGAACTTTGTGAACATTTAGAAGAACTTTCCAGGGCATTACTGACTGCATGTGACTTTGGCTTCACACATTGAGTTTAGTACTCCCCATTTCAAATGTTTAATTATGAAAAAAATGTCTGCTGTGAAAAACCCAAACCACACAGCAAAAAGAGTGGATCTTCCTTCTTCAATCTGATAGGTTCTTCCTAATGCAGGGAGAGGTAGCAGGTACAAAGCGGGGTGCTAGTGTTGAAGATAGAGGTTGCTTGGGCACTGGCTCCCCCAGTGAGAAACACACATGTGGTGCAGGAGATGTCGGTAGGGACTGACATGTAGGACAAGGACCCAGCAGGATGGAGGGGTTCCTAGCCCTGATGTGCCCAGGAGGGGGTGGACAGGGGAGTGAAGGAGTGTCACCAGGTTCCCAGGATGCTGCGTTGTGAACAGGATATCCCAACTTGTGGAGAGTCTTGCGTGCCTCAAGGTGTGCTGTAGTGAGAGACTGAGTGTGGGGAAAATGAGCAAGTCTTGGAGGCCTTTGGGTGTCAAGGGGAGTAGCTTCTTTGTACAGAAGCTGCTTGGAGGGTTGAAGAGCAGGTGGGTGGACAGCTTGGTCAGATTTGCCCTTGGCAGCATGGAGGGCGGGTTGGGGGCAAGGACTAGAGTCAGGGAGACAGATGGAGACTGTTGCAGTGATCCAGGCAAGGTCTGAATGAAGGGAAAGCTGAGGGCATTGAGTGGAGGAGATGAAGAGACAGGGGTCCCACGGCAAAAATAGACACATACAGAGAGGACCTGGTTATGCAGGACAGTGAGGGGGCTGCGCTCAACCCAGCCTGTGCAGATTCTGAGATGCCAGTGGACCACAGATGTCCCACAGGGCTGAGTGTGGGTGTGCCCACAGTGGGGGGCTTATAATGGACTGAGGCCTCCAGAGCTTTACAAGGTCATTTGAAGGAGCACCCAGTCTGCGCTGGGTGGAGGCTTCCAATAGGTCTATCTGGTGCTGAGGAGAGATAGCAGGCCTGGAGGCTCTGGGGGTGCCCCACTGGTGGGGCAGGCAGGTAGATCCCAGGGCCAGGAGGAGGGAGGAAAGCAGCTATGATGACCTCTACACTGACATGTGTTGAGAGAGAGGCCATAGCAGTGCCAAAGTCACTCACCTGGCTTTTAATGCTGCAAAATGTCATTTATGGTGAACCAGAGCTCTGCTTTCTCTAGAAGCGAGTGGGGCTTAGCCCAGTTGTCCAGGACTGGGCTAGTGGTATTCTGAGATAGTCAAGTCACACAGATTTCTGAAGCCCTCTCCTCTCTCTCAAGATCTCCTTTTCTCCTTCTTTCCACTCTTTTTCTCTCCTTTCCTCCCTGGTATCTCAAAAATGCTCTCAGAGATAACTTAGGCTTAACAGAAGGACCTTCAGAAATCCCAGTAGGTCCCTGTTACAGTCTAGATTAGATCAAGCCTGGGGCATGAATAGTTCTGCTCTTCTGTCAGGCATCCTGTTTTCAGTTAGTTATACCAAGTGGGGAAGGTTCATCTTGGGAGGTAAATGAGAAGTTGGAAGTGAAGATTATTATATCTTCTTCGTGGCTTTCCCCAGAGGGTCCCATTAAGGGCCACCCCCTCTTCCCCTCCCTTCATACTTTGCCCCAGGGAGGCTAGCTGTCCTGCAGAACAAGCCACATGTGCCTGGGACAGCCTTCTGGGCACAGGGCAGCGGTGGTGGCCAGGTCTGCCAGGACTGCATGTGGCTTTACTGGCTCAGACGTGTGTCCCTTTCAAATGACCTTGCAGAGGTTGCTGGCCAAGTCACTGGCTGGCAAACCTCCTTTATCCCGTCCCCTGCTCTCCTAGCTGGCTGACAGCTGAGCTTCCACCTTGGGGGCCCCTGGCTCAGTCACACGTGGGAGGATTCCCATGGAAACCCCAGAAGGAGGAGAGGCTCGGGGAAGCCTCATTGATTCATGCTCCAGGAAGACAGGCATGAGACGGTTGCACCTGGAGCTGGACAGATGGCTCTCTTTGTGAGCTCATGGGGAAGAAAGCGCTCGCCCAGCCAGTTGTAGTATGAGTTCCATGTGTTTATAGAGGGAAAAGCTAATGGAAGTCTATGAATAAAACCTTAGGGGTTCTTTAGTTCATTCACAGGTGCAGGGTTCATTCTGAATGAGCCTCTTTTAATATAACAGTCTTCTCTCTACCTAATATTTGTACAAGAAAATCTTTTTTTTTTGAGACAGAGCCTCAAGCTGTCGCCCTGGGTACAGTGCCGTAGCATCACAGGTCACAGCAACCTTCAGCTCTTGGGCTCAAGCGAGTTTCCTGCCTCTGCCTCCCAAGTAGCTGGGACCACAGGCACCCGCCACAATGCCCAGCTATTTTTTGGTTGCAGCCATCATTGTTGTTTGGCGGGTCTGGGCTGGATTTGAACCCACCACCTTAGGTGTATGTGGCTGGCCCCTTAGCCGCTTGAGCCACAGGCACCAAGCCTGTACAAGAAAATCTTAAAACCATTCTAATCAAGCTAGAGCCAGGCAGCTACCCTTGGTACCATTTAAAAAGATAAACATTGAGGAATAAAGACATTAAATGAATTGTCTGAACTCATGGAGCTCTGCATTTCCAGTTCATCCCTGGATGGGAGTTCTTTCTAAGGCAGTGTGTTGCTTTTATTCACTTGTTCATGCTTGTGCATTCCATAGATGTTCACTCACCAGTCCTGCGGACTCCGCTGAGGGAGACCCAGCCCCTCTCCTGTGCCGTAGACCCCAGTCTGGTAGAAGGAAGGCAGCTCAAGAGACACCTCGGCCTCTTGTGAGATACGCTGTGAGGGGAGCAAGTACAGGGGCTCTAAGAGCACAGGGGTTTGGGAGCCCCCCAGAGGTGTTGATGCCCAAATGGAAGGGAACTATGGGGATGAGTGTACTGGGGGGAGAGGAAGGGACAATGGCAGTAGCATGTCAGGGAACTACAGGGAGCTTGGGGTGGGGGGGAACCTGGGAAGCATCGTGGAACATGCTGGGAGAATTAGGGTTAGGCTGGAAGTCAACTTTATCCAGAAAGCCGTGGAGAGCCTGTGGAGGACTTTAAGCGGGGAGCATGCACGATTAGATCAGCATTGCACTTTCACAAGCACTGTAGTATATATTTGAAAGTAATATGTAGTCTATTAAAGGAATTCCAGATCTATCAAACTGCATTTCTTTTTACAGTCCTTGTCATTATTCAGACCTGTCACCGTGTGTGACCCCTTTGGTGTAGGCTCTCCCCAGGGGAAAGCGATTGAGTCTAATACTTTCCAGCAGCCTCAGATCCCCAGGAGGGCATCATTATTGCAGTTAAATGAAGGGAAGAGACATGCCCCCACCTCTACCCCCAGCAAGTCCAAAGCCAAAGGCCACACAGAGGGGAGGGCCTTCCACCCAGTCATTACCAATTCCTGCAGCAGTTAAGCCCTCGTACAGACCCTGTGTCTGTTGAGCCCAGACCAGACAGGCCTCTGATTTCAGAGCCTGGGCCTTGGAAGACTGTGCGTCATATTTTGCAAGCTGCTGAGGCTCCTTAAACAGTGTGGCATCACTGCTTTGAGTTTCCTCATTTCCCTGCCCGATAGCAACACCCGCTAGGGTCCTGGGAAGGGCAATTGGCAATTTGAGTTTTTGTTTTCTTGCTCAGCCATGATTGAAGCCCTGGAGCAGAGCTTTTCAGATAATGCCATTAAGCATCTCAATCCAAGCATGGCGTAAGACATTAAGTTTGGTTTGGGGGGAATGTGATGGTGGCACCCATGAGCATCATTCAGTACACTGGCTGCTTACAAGGTTGAAAGATGGTGTTATTCCTATCAGGAAGTTAGATTCTGTTGTATGTCCCATGTGCCTGGCCCAGTGCCACATGGTTGGCAGAGACAGGAGAAGCAATGTGATAAGTACCTACTCCCTCTGGCTGGAGAGAGAGGACAGGGACTGAGCCTGACCACTGCTGTGTCCCTAGCTCTCAGCTCTACAGTGCCTGACATGTGGCAGGAATCACTAAGTGCTTTTTAAATGAATATGTGAGGGCTGGAAGCAGGGAAGGTGCAAAGCATTATTTTTTATTTTATTTTATTTTTTGAGACAGAGCCTCAAGCTTTCACTTTGGGGAGAGTGCCACAGTGTCACAGCTCACAGCAACCTCCAACTCCTGGGCTTAAACAATTCTCTTGCCTCAGCCTCCCAAGTAGCTGGGACCACAGGCGCCCACCAAAACGCCCAGCTGTTTTTTGGTTGTAGTTGTCATTGTTTTTTGGCAGGCCTGGGCTGGATTTGAAACCTGCCAGCTCTGGTGTATGTGGCTGGCACCTTAGCCACTTGAGCTACAGGGGCCGAGCCCAAAGTATTGTTTAATAAAGGGGCAGACTAGATACAGCCAAGAGTCAGCTGCTCAGAGGTGGTGACTGTATTAGCAGCATTACTAGGCCCCATGTCCCCGTGTCCTGACTTTAGTCCTGGTTCTCTCCCTGCTTCATCTGTTAGAAAGAGGACAGAGTGAGTCCTCCCAGAAGCCCAGCGCGTCCTTCCCACAGCCCATATGTGTGCTCTGCCCTGTGTTCAAAGCACTGGGCTTGTGTCTTTGCAGGGGTAGGGGTGACATGGGGGCACAGAAGGGCAGACTACAGAGGAATGCCTTCAAGTTAGGAAAAAGCATATCAGCAGGGTCAGAAAGACATCCCCCCTGGCTGGCTCTGGATGGACAGAGGTAAAGGGCAGGTGCCTGGAAGCCTGGTGGATCAGGGTGAGTTTCTTGGGGGAGGTGGAGCTCACCCTCGTGAACTAATTACCTCCTGAAGGCCTCCACCTCCAAATACCATCACACTGCGGACAGGGCTTCAACGTGTAAATTTGGGGTATGGGGTGGACAAAATGAATCCACAGCAGGATGCGTTCAAGTGGTGCCATGTAGTATCTCAGGACCTACCCAATGTAAAGGAGTGCTCACCATCTACTGAGCACTTCCTGGGTGGCCTGTGATGAGCCAGACTTTGCAGGTGTCTATCCCCATCCCTGCAAAGGCAGGCAAGGGTAACCCGGAGTTAACAGCACGTTCCTGTGAGTCTCAGAGATTAAGTCCTTGTCTAGGGCTCAGCAGACTGGCAGGGATTCAAACCCAGGTCTCCTGCCCCTCGTTAGACTGTGCTACCTCTAGTTTTCCAGATTGGCTTGACCATAGTGGACATGAGCACTGTGCTGTGGCCCTGTCCTGGGGGTAGCAGCTGTTTATCTGCTCACCTGTCACACCCAGCGTGAGCCTCCCTCAGGATCCCTGCCTGCTACTGGTAGGGACAGTAACACTGAAACCACAGTCGGGAGGGAGAGCACTATGCCCCCAGGGACCCGCATAGGTCACAGTGGAGCACTAGTAACAGGTCTCCCCTGGGGTGCTGCTTGGCTTTCGAACACACGAAAGTTGTCTTTTCTACAATGGCAACTCTAAAGTCAGCATGCATACAAAGATGAAATCGTTTCCCTTAGAAACTCTCTGTGTTGGTCACAGAGCTAGTCACAGCTGGTGTGGTGGAGAAGGCACTGTTCTAAACAGTGTGGAGGAAGGGGTGAGAGCACAGGCATGTCATATTTACTGGCCACCTAACTGGCTCTGGGACCCCAGGGCAACCCCTCTGAACCTGTTCCCTCTTTAAATGAAGGGGCAGGTGATGTCTGCCCCCATAGTGCCTATGAAGCTGTTGGCATGTTGCCTGGTGCAAATAAGTGCTAGTATTTGGATGAGTGATGGAGAAAGCACAGGGCACAGACACAGAGAGGGCTTTGAGCTCAGGCGACCCGAGATGGGATCCGCTCTGCCATCTTGCAGCCATGTGACTTTGGTTGGACTGGTTACTCTTGGAGCCTCAGTTTCCTGGTTTGGTAGGGTGGGAGCATAAGGGGACTTTGAATTAATTGCAAAAGTGATGGATTCCCACCACTGCTTCTCTCCCAATCAGACGTTCCTGGGCAGTCTGAGCACATTTACAGAGGTGGGATGCTCATCAGTCCCATCTATTGAATCCCTACCACACACCTACACTTCTCATATTACCTATTTTTTCCTTATTGAATTTTTTTTTTTTTTTTTGGAGACAGAGCCTCAAGCTGTCCCCCTGGGTAGAGTGCTGTGGCATTACAGCTCACAGCAACCTCCAACTCCTGGGCTCAAGCGAGTCTCTTGCCTCTGCCTCCCAAGTAGCTGGGACCACAGGTGCCCGCCACAACACCCGGCTATTTTTTGGTTGCAGCCGTCATTGTTGTTTGACGGGTCCAGGCTGGGGATTTGAACCCGCCACCTTAGGTGTACGTGGCTGGCGCCGGGCATGTTGGTTCTATTCGACACTATCATCCTGGTCTTTTTAGTCTATTATAAGAAGGTGGATGATGAGTGTGGTCTCTCTTTAACTGCTTCCTGTTGGGCAAGGGGTGGTGTGGGCTGCCTGTAAGGAAAATGGGAGGATGAGAGTGGTGTTTACAGAAACATTCTTGGGTCTTCAGTCTGAACTGGTTGATATCCATGTAGGGCAAGGATATGAGCAGTTGTTTATTGGGTGACTGGTTAATAAATTGGGAGATGAGACAGAGGATTACTGGTCTGAAACTGAGAATGAGAAAGATCAGAATTAGTGGTGCTATTACAGACAACAAAGAAGGCCATGATTTGAGCACCACAACTTTGGAGTAGTGTGAGGGTGCAGTGAATTACTGTTAATTTTCACCACTGAGATCTCTGTTTGTTTTAGAGGATCTTTATAAGATGGCAGTATGAAAAAAGTCCCCATGTCTATCAGAAAAAAGATCGGCTTACCTTTCACTAACAAAAATACTTGGACTTTAGTTTTCCAGATTGGCATCCAGGGGGCATCCTAGTTTTCCAGGGATCATCACTCTTTAGCAGCTAGGCCCAAGAGGTTGGGAAATTCCATTAGGTCCTGGGAGAGGCTGTGAACCAGATCCTCAGAAGGATCCTTCCAATGAGGATCTCTGCAGGCTGGGATGGTTTTGGGGAAGGGTTTAGATTTGGGCACTGCTTTGCCCTGTGTCCTAGTCTACTACATAAAAACATGGTCCTAGGGGAGATTTTCTTTTTTCTGACCTCCTGGAGGAGTTTCAAGAAGTAGCTGGGTTTCATCTAATGGCAGAAGCCAGTAGCTGGAGCTCTGAGAGGTGGGGCTGCTTAGAGGCCAATTCTTGGTTATTGAAGACCTTAGAGCAGCGGTTCACAACCTATGGGTTGCGACCCCTTTGTAACAATGAAAATACATCCTGCATATCACATATTTACATTACAATTTGTAATAGTAGCAAAATTACAGTTATGAAATAGCAATGAAAATAATTTTATGGTTGGGAGTCACTATAACATGAGGAACTGTATTAAAGGGTCGCGGCATTAGGAAGGTTGAGAACCACTGCCTTAGAGGCCAGGTCAATGAGATCTTCCTGGAAGATTTGAGGGCCCTAGGGGGATTTTTGGAGTTTTTTTTTCCCAGCTAGCAGTGGCAGACTGAGAGAGAAAATGCATGTTAATAGGGTGGAGGTAACGATAACATATAAATCATGCCAGGTCAGATCATGTGATTGGGTTAGATATCTAAATTCTTAAGAGTATTTTGTAAGAACGAACCTAGTTTCTGAGTTATGGACAGGTCTGAAATAGAAAAGGGACATGACCACTGATGATGCCTTATGTTTCCACAACCTCTCAGAGGAGGGTATAGAGATTGTGGTGGTTCAGAAGTGGAAGGCCCAAAAGTGTGACCAGACCTAGTATGGGGTATCCAAATTGGGTCCACTATGTTTCTTTTCTCTCCTGGTTCCACTATCTTTTCTGTCTCTAACATGTGTGGCAGAAGGCAGGTGGGGGCAGTAGAGAGAGGGGAATGGGGTGGAAATCTGTGGGCAGGAATTCTGCAGGTGGGATTGAGGTTGAGAGAGGGGGGTTGGGGAGGGGCAGTAGGGGGAGAGTTGTCTGCCAGATCAAAAGAAGACAATGGAGATTCAGATGGATCAGGGGAAGCCAGTTTGACCTGTGCAAGGAAAATCTGAGAGGGTTCACAAGACAAACACAGAGAAGGAATATTTTGGAGGAGGAGAAAGGTCTGAATGTAGGGAATCTCCAACCATTTGCCTAATTTCTGACAGTAATTATTGAGATCAGTGAGGATTGAGAGATCAAAGGCACCATTTTCAGGTCATTATGAGCCATTGTCTAATTTGTATATAGGCCAGGTAGTATTACAGAAAAAGATGAGGCATTTAGATTTAAGATGAGCATAGACTCATAGAGGCTTGCAGTGAGTTAAAAGGCAGCTTAAAAGTGAAGAAGGGGGAATCTGTGACTGAGCGGTCCCCATATCATAAACTGGAGGTGAAAAAATTAGGCAATTAGGCTAAAGCAAGGATGTAAAGAGAACTTGGGAGGAAGAGGAGGAAGGAACTGGCTGAGGTTGGGGTCAGGAGGGTTACCAGGTCTCAGCATGTGGCCTTTAACCAGCCAGAAGAGTGGCCCAGGCCCATGGGAGGGTGTCCCCATACAAAAGGCACTGGACTGGGGGTCTGACTCACCATAGTTAGACATGGACCACTGGAATTTTTTGGCCCAGCGTGGGGAAATGGAAGAAAAGTTAAAAAAGCCGAGAGAGGGGCTATATGTGACTACTTAAGAGGCCTAGAGATGGAGGGGGGAGGGAAAAGGGAGTTGGAGTGGGGAAAAGGAAAGAAAAGTTAAAAAAAAGTTCAGAAAGGAATTCTAGCAAATGCTCACCTCACCATTAAACAGATGAATTTGGGGTGAGAGTTGGAGGAGAACTTCCATTTCCCTTCACCTTGTGGGAACAAGAGTCCATCTAGTTTGGTCTGACAGGGTGTATCTCACCTTCCCCCACCCCCCAGGGGGGGGCTTCTCCCCATCCTGGGTTCTCAGCACCAAAATGAGAGGTCAAAGATCAAAAATAAAAGATTATTCCAAAAATGTCAATGAAAGGAGACAGAATCCAGGTTCTGTGTGGGCAACATTGGCCTTATTTCCACCCGGGTGTGAGTGAACTGAGTTTGGGAAGGAAGTTAGCATGTGGGTTAAGGTGGATGGGAATTAAAAGGGTGAAAGGGGTAGGGATTGGCCACATTCACTTTTTCCTGGGTGAGACATTAATTTCTTCCTGGGTGAGTCAGTTCTCTTTGACTCTATCAGTAACCACAGTGGTATTCAGTAATGAGGTAGGTAGCACTTTTTCTGGGATAAGTTCACAAACTTAATTGTCAGAACTTGATGACAGCTCTTATAGCCTTTCTGAAAAAGGAAGATGTTTTGATGACATTCAGGATATCAAGGGTAATATGATGACCATTCTGATGGCCATTCTAGAAAAAGAGTTTTTAAAAAAATGGCTCTGAAGGGTGAACTAGGCACTGGCATCAATGCATCGCTTCCCAAGGGGAGCTTGTTAAAGGTGACTGTGGTAAAAAGTTGCTTTTTGTTTTTCTGTAGTCTCATGTTAGGTAGCTGTTTACAAAGGGAAGAATGAATAAAGACTAGTAGTTGTGGAAAATATGATTTAGTCATTTTCTCTAACTCTTTTTTTACCTTACAGGTGGATGATAAAATTACTGAGTGTTTTTCTTATGGTCTCGGGAGAAGATCGTCATGTATTTTCCTTTTTTTTTTTTTTTAAATTACTAACCTGCCAAGAAACTGTTCTTTCTGGAATCACAGTGGGTTTAGGGTACTTGAGAACTTGAGTATTTTCTTGTGTTTATGGTTATATAAATGCAGACAAATCGAAAAGAAGGCTGTAGAAAGTGACATCCGTACTTAGAACACACTCACTTACTAGCTATGTTTTCTATTGCTTTTAAAATACATTGTATTGCCATTTTTGTTTCACCCATAAATATCTTGATGAAAACCCAGGAGTAATTATGATTTCTGCCTATAAGACTTGCTATTTTATTTTATGCTATGAGCTACTTAATACTACAAGTATTTGTACAGTGGTCAAAACATTAGAAATAATTAGTCTAAATGTGTTTAAGCCTCAACAGAAAACACTTGTGCTCTAAAAGATCTAAATATTTAATGAGATTTTTGAAAACCACAATTATAGCTTTTTATAGTGAAGGAACTTTACCTCAGAGACCTGAAGAAAAGACTATTTATTATGTAAAGAAAGAGACTTTTTAATATTTTTATGTATAATTTAATAAGTATTGTACCATTCCAATCTTACACTCTCCAACTTGAAAAGAAAAACAGAAAAGTCATGTCAGAAAAATATTTTAGAAAAGTAGCACCTATTTATTTTTTAGGAAAACGTCCAAAGTATACAGAAGGCAGAAATCTTACTCAGACTGTTGTAGTTTATTGAATTTTCTGTGCCTTGAAAATCATAGCACAATTCTCTCGAGAGACATATGAGGATGTATTACATCATAAAGTACACCAAGGATAGTAACCCACGTTATTAAACTGTCAACATACATTATACTGCAATTGGTCCTCAATGCAAGGCAAGTAAAGCCACATTGTTGGCAGGAAGTTTAAAACATAAGACTATTCTCTAATCATCTAAAGCCTAAGGTACTTTGGGGAAAAAATGCTGTAATAATCACTCCACTACTCCGTAGCAGCATGTGTGAATTTCATTGGTTTTGTACAGCAAATGTTCAGCTATTACAAGAAAGGATTCAGAAGAATTACCACTTAAAGGATTTTCGTAGCCAGGCTGTAGATGACTCATTTCACAGCGTATTAAGTACGGTTTTGTACAATACAAGCAGAGAGAAATAAATCATAGAAACTGGAGTTTAACATTTAATTTTCCCATAAATATTTAACAGAGGATCTGATATGGTAATACTGTCAATGTCATCAAACCTCACAATGATAGAGTTTGTGCCTCTTTTTAAAGATTTACAATTTAGGTAATTCCACAGAGATGAGGACAGGCTAGGTGCTGGCCAATATTTTCTATAAGACTTCATTTTGGAAATAGATAAGTTGCTCGTGAAATGGAGGACGTGCCAGTGGAGACAGATGTTCCTGTTCAAAGATTGTTAAGGGTTTACTCTCAGGGGTGTGACACATTGATAGGAGTTAGACATGAGGTAGGCAGGCTTAGGGACCCGGACAGAAAAGGGACAGGCCAGCCACTTTTAGCGTTCCAGGAAGAAGCAGCCTGAACCTGGCCTCCCTAGAATAATAGGGAATTTCAAAATCTTGTAACACCAGGGAGGGGGCATGCTAAGAACACCCCACTGAGCATTCCTGGTAAGGGGCACAAACCTACATGCAGAGAGTGATGTAGAGGGAAGACCCGCCACTGGGTGGGGTAACTAGAAAGCCCGCCAAACAGGGAGCCAATCACATGGGCCATTTAAATTTGAACGAGCCAACCAGAGTCTGCCATCAATAACCAGGACAAACCTAAGGCTTTAAAAAATGCCTAGACAAAGCCAAGAGCAGCAACCCACTGAGGACCCCCCTGCTGTGTCAGAGGCTTTCCTCTCTCCTCAGTGAAATATTTCCCTTTCACTTAACTCATAGTCAGTGAAGTCAGTCTTCAGTTCCCGAAACCAAAGACCCCAGGAAAAACCCAACACCCGTATCAACATGTCATGCCGTGATGAGTTTCAGATGCTTGCTTCACAGGAGGCTGTCAACGTTCAGGGGGAAAGAAGACATAAAGTAGGATGTGTAGTCATTTTTATTACTTGGACATGAGTAGGAGGGGCTGGGAAGCAGTGAAGCAGCAGACGTACTTTCTGTAACCTGTTATAGCCACCCAAGAGACTGGAGGTGTACCCCAACGTGTACGTGATATCTAATGTATCTGAAAATGTCAACATTTTTTTAAAAATAGAAGTCATATTGTAATGTGAGTCTGCCTATTAACAACAGGAAAATTCTAATTCTAGTTCTTCTGCTATTTCCACCACATTAACAGTTACCTTTGTCACTGAAGTTTAAACTCCCTCAAAGTCATCCATGAGGGTTGGAAGCAACTTCTTCCAAACTTCTGTGAATAATGACACAGTATATTTACTGCCTTCTGTGAAACTTGAATGTTCTTTTTTTTTAATTTTTTTATTTTTATTTTATTTTATTTTTATTTTTATTGAATGTTAAAAACTTGAATGTTCTTAAAGACGTCTAAATGCTGAATTCTTTCCAGAAGGTTTTTGGTTTACTTGACCCAGATCCAGCAGGGGAATCATGATCTACAACAACTACAGCTTTATCAAATGCATTTCTTAAATAATAAGATTCGAAATTACTCCTTGACCCGTGAGCTGCAGAATGGATGTTTTGTTAGCAGACATGAAAACAATATTGATCTCCTTGTTCGTCTCCTAGGTGTATTGTCAATGAGCAGCAACAGTTTGAAATAATTTGTTTTTTATGAACAGTAGATCTCAACAGTGGGTTTAAAATACCTAGTAAATCATGCTGTCAACAGATGTCATCCAAGCTCTGTTGTTCTATTTACAAAGCTCAAGCCCACTAGATTTAGCATAATGCTTAAGTGCTATAGTATTTTCAGAATGGTAAGTGAACATTGGCTTCAACTTAAAGTCACGAGCTGCATTAACCCCTAAGAAGAGAGTCAGTCTGTCCTTTGAAACTTTGAAGCCAAACATAGGCTCAACCTCTCTAGCAGTGAAAATGAAAGACCTAGATGGCATCTTCTTCCACTAGAAGGCTGTTTCATCTACAATGAAAATCCATTGTTTAGTATAGCCACCTTCATCAAGTACCTTACCTAGGTCTCTGGGTAACTTGCCACAGATTCTGCGTCAGCACTTGCCGCTTCATCTTGCCCTTGCATGTGATGGAGGTGGCCGCTTTCCTAACCTTCATGAAGCAATCTCTGCTAGCTCCAAACTTTGCTTCTGAGCTTTCTTACCTCTCAGGCATCATAGAATTAGACAGTTAGAGCCTCGATTTATGTTAGAATTTGGCTTAAGTGAATGTTGTGGCTGGTTTGATTTTCCACTCAGACGACTAAAACCTTTTCTTCATCAGCAAAAAGACTGTTTTGTTTTCCTATCATTCATGTGTTCACTTGAGTATTACCTTTAACTTTCTTCAAGAACTTTTCTTTTGCCTTCACAGCTTGGCTAACGATGTAGCTCGAGGGGCCTAGTTTTTGGCCTATCTTGGCTTTTGACATGCTTTCCTCACTAGGCTTAATCATTTTTAGCTGTTGATTTAAAGTGAGAGACGTGTGTCTCTTCCTTTCACTTGAACATGTAGAGGTCTCTGTAGTGTTATAAAATGACCTAATTTCAATATTGTTGTGTCCCATGGAACAGGGAATCCTGGGAAAAGAGACATAGAAGGGACAATGGCCAGTCACTGGAATAGTCAGAACACATCTAACATTTATTAAGTCTGTTTTCTTATATTGGTTTGGTTTGTGGTGCTCCAAAACATTTACATTAGTAACATCAGAGATCACTGATCCCAGAACACACTAACAGATATGATAATAATGAAAACTTTTGAAATATTGTGAGAATTACCGAAATGTTACATAGAAATGTAAAGTGACCTCATGTTGTTGAAAAAATGGCACTGATAGATGCAGGGTTGCCACAAACCTTCAGTTTGTTTAAAACAAAAAACCCATAAAGCCCAATAAAATAAGGTGTGCCTGTACATTCATACATTTGTAGCATAATTTGCCTAACATGAATTATGTGTAAGAATTGCTTTTGATTTACAAATGTATTGTCTAATTTTTGTCCTATGCACATATTTAATTTTGCCCATGTTTTCCTGGAATATTCCATTGACTCCAGAATTGTGTCTTTCTAAAAGCCTATAACTTATTTTGCCATGGAAGTTACTACGCTATATTTTTCTAGTGATTTTGCGCCTTGACTTTCTCAGGCCCTTAAAGGAGTGTTCTGAAGTCAGGTGTACAGGTGCTCATGGTAACTTCTCCTGAAAAGTGAAGATTTCCTGAAAATACAACTTCTGTTGAATAGATAGCTGGCGTCTGGCAGAGATTCATCTCCTTTTCTGTTATAGTTGGGGTTGAATCCCTGAATTACCTCTGGTGGACAGACACCACTGAACAAGAAAAGTTTTGGAATTTACAGCGGCAGAGAAATAAAGTGGCTTGTGTGAAGCCACTGAGATCTGTGTTAAGATATAAGATTTCATGGTTTATCTGTTAGAATATTATTATAACTTTACTAATATAATTTTTTATAAGAAAAGCAATTGAGCTTAGCTGGAATATAGAAATTTGCAGAACAGAATGATTTTCTTAGCTGAAAATTTATAACTAGACAGTCCCTGAACCCAGAAAAACACTGACTTACTCTTATGTTTCTCCTAATCTGTTGCTAACTTCCTTAATATGTTTTCAGAGTCAAAAATCCTTTTAATTAAGCAAAAGTTTCTTTCTTTTAAAAAAACCAGTCTCACTTTGTTGCTTGTGGTAGAGTGCCATGGCATCATAGCTCACAGTAACCTCAAACTCTTGAGTTCAAAGCGATCTTCTTGCCTCATCCTCCCTGGTAGCTGGGACTATAGCTGTTTGCCACAATGTGTGGCTGTTTTTGGAGGTGAAGTTTTGCTCAGACTGGTCTGCAACTCCTGAGCTCAGGTAATCTAACTACCTCAGCCTCCCAGAGTGCTAGGATTATCACATAAAGCTTTTATGCTCTTTTTCTCTCTGAGAAATTTTTCTCAATAAGCAAATGTGTACTTTACAAATTCATTCAGTGCCTGCTAACATCCCATAATCTCTCTGTGATTCTGTAATTAAAGATATAAGACAGAGGAATAAAAAAGATGATGAGATTCATGAGACAATCACATCCTAAAATACTCAGAATGAATCGCATTTCATGATCTACAAACGGCCAAATCTGTAGCTCTTTGCACAGTTTTTTTAAAATTCCCCATCTGGTGGCTGTGAATATCAGATAATCAAATTAATGTAGAATTGTGGACTCATCTAAAAGAAATAAGATTACTCCTTAAATTTTAGCTGTAGACATAGTTTTTTTAATTCAAATGAATGTGTCTATGTGTGTGTGTGTTTGTTAACAGATCTGTTATTTCCTTCAACCATTTTATAGTTTAGGTTAAAGAAGAATATTTATAAACTAATCTGCATTACCAGCTGTCATATGTAACCCACTGTTTTATTATCAGACACAATATTAGATGCTATGTTATTGTTCCTGCATTTGCACCCATACAATACACATAGAACCTGCATAGGTGACCACCTCCCTACATGGACCACCTCCCTAAATTGACCTAATTTTCATAGATCACATCTACACTATGTGTATGTATCAGTACAGTTGGCCTAGTTTCTTATGTTTCTTTTTTTAAAATTAATTTATTTTACTTAGTTGTTTTCTGAGACACAGTCTTACTTTCTTGCTCTGGTAGAGTGCCTTGCCGTCATAGCTCACAGCAACCTCAAACGCTTGGACTCAAGCAGTCCTTTTGCCTCAGCCTTCCAATTCTGGGATTACAGGTGCCCACTACAATGCCCAGGTATTTTTGGAGAAGGGGGGGGTCTTACTGTTTGCTCAGACTTGTCTAGAATTCCTGAGCTCAAGCAATCCACCCACCCAGACCTCCCAGAGTACTGGGATTACAGGCATGAGCCACTGTGCCTGGCCCTATTTCCTTATGTTGACCAGTTAGTTACAGTCCCTTGGGCAATCAACTTACAGAGGTTCTACGATGTATTAATACATTTTAGATACTGCTTGGTTTCACAGTCTTTTTAATATGCATGCTCTTTTATGCAGCAAGCATTTTCTCTTGTTTGTATACAGGCACATATACTTGTTAACATTTTCATGCCTATATACAGATTCATGTGCACTCACATTTCAAGTGAATTTCTACGTAGACAGCATGACAAACAAGTTAATAGCAAGCTTGCCCTTTGTGTAAGGTGAGGTTGCTTTGAGTTATGCAAGTCATGGTAGTAAAACACTAATGAGTTAGATTTCATTTTATTTTTTCTGTTTCAAATGAAAGAATTATATTGAATGTATACCTTTGTATTGTGGCAATCTGGTACTGATAATTCTTTTTAAATTATGTTATCTTTGAGGCTTGATTTTTTTTATGGAAATAGATAAAGTTACAGTGTGAGTTCATTTTTATACTTGCTCACA
Organism: Galago senegalensis; assembly: GCA_963575145.1. Lineage (NCBI taxonomy): Eukaryota > Metazoa > Chordata > Mammalia > Primates > Galagidae > Galago > Galago senegalensis. The sequence goes on along the minus strand of CAUYTI010127856.1, from coordinate 369 downwards.
GGCCATTTACTAAGAATTAGTGAGACATATGAACTCAATATCTTATCTGCATGATTATTTTGTTCACATGATACCAAAAGAGATTTTTGGCAAATTTTCTCAGAACTTTGATGAAAATGTATTTTGGGATAGTACAATCATGACTGGGATGCTGTTGTTGCCTTACTTTATAACATTTGAAAATAATATTTTAGAAATGATTAAATAGGCTCGGCGCCTATAGCTCAACCGGCTAAGGCGCCAGCCATGTACACCTAAGGTGGCGGGTTTGAATCCCTAGCTCAGACCCTCCAAACAACAATGACGGCTGCAACCAAAAAATAGCCAGGCGTTGTGGTGGGCGCCTGTGGTCCCAGCTACTTGGGAGGC
>CAUYTI010127855.1:0-21266 GCA_963575145.1 Galago senegalensis | reverse complement strand
TGAGACAGAGCCTCAAGCTGTCCCCCTGGGTAGAGTGCTATGGCTTCACTACTCACAGCAACCTCCAACTCCTGGGCTCAAGCGAGTCTCCTGCCTCCGCCTCCCAAGTAGCTGGGACCACAGGCGCCCACCACAACACCTGGCTATTTTTTGGTTGCAGCCATTATTGTCGTTTGGCGGGTCCGGGCTGGATTCGAACCCGCCACCTTAGGTGTATGTGGCTGGTGCCTTAGCCACTTGAGCCACAGGCACCGAGCCAATCTCCATCTTTCTTAATGGCTGCATAGTATTCCATGGTGTACATATACCACAATTTATTGATCCATTTGTGGGTCAATGGGCAATATTCTTAATGGAAATATTTCATGTGAAAATTCAGGTGGGGAGTTCTGTCTTTGTTTCATAAGAAATTGAATGTCCTTAAAAAAGAATCATGAATCTAAGCTTTACATCTGGAACAAAGTTCTTTAACTATATCTTTTCTATTGTGAGGAGTGTTAAAGAAATACATTTTTAATATGAGTAAATAATAAACCCTATTGAAAAGGACATAAAAAATGTTTTTCTCTAAGATAATATCTGTGGCTTTAAGTACTTGAACTCTCATCTGTCTCGTTTGCAACCTAAAATCATTCCACCTAAATGTCTTTGCTTTCTTTTTACTATTTATTTTCCCTGTAAATGCCTACTTTGATAATGACTATCATGGATTCTTTTTCTAATAATATAAAATTACTGTTATTCTCAATGAAATGATTTTTTGGGGGGAGGGTGTTAAATTCACATTATCACATGAACATAATTTTTGACCAATGTTGTATCAAGGGAAAAGTTTACTAGTCATTCCCTGTCCTAAAGCACATTGCTCTGTGACTTCTTATAGTCACATGTAAGATTCCACAGTAGGAATAGGAAAGCTATAACCCAATTTTAGCCCAGGAACGTGGGGATTTTGTGTTCTTGTCTAGGTGCAGTGGCTCACTCTTGTAATCCTAGCACTTTAGGAAGCTGAGACAGGTGGAATGCTTGAGCCTCAGGAGCTCAAGACTAGCTTGAGCAAGAGTGAGACCCCTTCTCTACTAAAATGGAAAAACTTGGCTGGGTACGGAGGCTCACACCTATAATCCTAGCATTTTGGGAGGCTGCAGTGGGTAGATTGCCTAAACTTACAGGTTCAAGACCAGCCTGAGCCAGAGCAAAACCTCGTCTCTAAAAATAGCTGGGTATTGTGGGAGGCTGAAGCAAGAGAATTGCTTGAGCCCAGGAGTCTGAGGTTGCTGTGAGCTATGATGCGACATCACTCTATAGGATGCAACAAAGTGAAACTCTGTCTCAAAAAAAAAAAAAAATAGAAAAATTAGCCAGGAGTTGTGGCAGGGCATTTCAAGAGAATGGCTTGAGCCCAAGAGTTTGAGGTTGCTGTGAGCTATGACACCACAGCACTTTACCTAGGGCAACTAAGTGAGACTCTTGTCTCAAAAAAAAAAAAAGAAATTATGTTCTTGTGTAGTTTAAAATTTTTTAATAACTTTATTTTTTTGCGTATTCCTTCACAGATTATCTCAAAATATAAACAAAGAAATATCATAATCTCACTGTTCAAATATATATATACACATATATGTCTTTCCAAACGTTATTATCTGCACATACCCTTAATGTAATGAGATCATACAGTGCATACTGTTCTGTGGTCCTGTTTGTCCACTTAGCAATAGATCGTGAACATCACTCCATGGTGTTTTATAACGCTCTTTTTATAGACTGTTTATTATTTTCATGTGTGGATGTGCAAGGATTAATTTAGCCCTGGATATTTCCAGCAACTTTTGCTATTAAAAATAATGGTGTGGCTAAGTCTTTTCTTGGCTCTGTAGTATTTCTTTCTTTTTTTTTTTTTATTGAGACAGAGTCTCACTTTGTCACCCTTGGCAGAGTTCCGTGGTATCATAGCTCCCAGGAACCTCAAACTCTTGGGCTCAAGCAATTCTCTTGCCTCAGCCTCCCTAGTAGCTGGGACTACAGGCACCCACCGCAACACCTGGAGATACATACATATATACATATATTTATTTATTTATTTATTTTTGTAGAGACAGAGTCTTGCTTTGTTGCCCTCAGTAGAGTGCTGTGGCATCAACTCCTGGGTTTAGGCAATTCCCTTGCCTCACCCTCCTGAGTAGCTGGGATTACAGGTGCCCGGCTATTTTTTTGTTGCAATTTGGCTGCCACCCTCGGTATGTGGGGCCGGTGCCCTACCCACTGAGCCACAGGCGCCACCCTATATATATTTTTTTAGTTTAGCAGGCCCAGGCTGTTTTCGAACCAGCCATCCCCGGAGCATGTGGCAGGCTCCCTAACCACTGAGCTATGGGTGCCCAGCCAATGGGTAGTGTATTCGTATAAAGAAATCGAATTGTTGGGTCCAGGGGCATGTATGGATATTGTTGAGGTATTGATGCTTACTATACTTGCAGCAAGGTTACAAAGAGTAGAAAATTGCCTTTTCTTTTCCTTGAACTCTTATGAAACATGTGCATTATTATTTTTTAAAAATCTGTGCTCATTCAATGTTTTTCTCCTCCTGCTACTTTCGTTTTCTCCTCTCAGTGCAAGTTGGTCCATTTTATAAAGACAGGAGGTCCCCTTCTAATATATTTTAGAAGTGTGTATTAAATAAATATTTTTATTTCCCATCTTCCCCCAATATTTATCCGTCATATTTTATAGTGAATTTTTTAGTTTACGAAGTTATTCTGTTTATTTATTTTACTTCACCCCCCAAAATATACATGGTAGTCACTGAATGCATTGTTCAACTAGGTATCTAACCATGCCGTGAATGGTGCCTGGAGAAGGATCGAGGGACAAGACCTTTAAGTTTTTTTTTCTTTTTAATCACACCTTAAAATCTTAGAGAATCTGAACTTATATGTTTGGGCGACTGTTATTACAGTGAAACCTTCTGAGAGTATCTTCTCGGGTAATTTTTTTTAGAGAAAGTCACTTACAGATATAAAACGTTTGACCAGAAGGAAGCCTCAGGTTGTCAGAGTTACTTATACCCTGTTGTTCAGCTGGGCCTCTTTATTAAATCATCTCTTGGCAGTCCGTTAGTTGTGGCGCTACAGCTACTGCGTGGCCCACTAAGCTAATATACCTTCAATCACCAGCAGAAAGATAACCTTAATAAAAATTTGAAGTCGATTTAGTGCTTCACTGCTTGCTGACTAGTGTCTTACTGTGTACTGGGTCTGTAGAATTTCCATACTCTGTATTTTCGAGATCCATATATATCTTCTCTACATAGTATATTAGAGTCAAATAAGGATGAATGACCTAGACAAGGTGGACTGTTTGGGAGTTCGTCCTTGTTATGCTGACTCAGCCACTGTCAGGCATTGTGTGATCTTGAGCAAGTCACTTCCCACCCAGGGCTTCTGTAGAACCCTTATAATGTTAAATTAAGAAATTGGGAAGAGGTTTTCTAATGTTCTTGTCTGTATTTGTTATTTTTAGAAAATTTAAATTACATTCTGCTGAAGGTAACATGTTAAAGCTTTGTTTAAATGTTAGCTATGATTTTATAGGAAGTAAAGAGAATTTTTATATTCCAACACCTACAGAAAATGTTAGTAAACAGAATGAAAATAAGAGAGATTACATTATTCAGGGTATGTGGTACAGGAGAAAGGTCACTTAAAGTCTGCTAAGTTTTTTTAAAAAATCAACATTTTTGTAGTAATTACTGACAAGTATAGTTTTTTATTTTAAAAAGTAAAACTGTAAATCATGAAAATAAGCTGATTTTATCATTCACTTAATAAAATTTGGATTGTAGATATTTACAAATTCTTACAATGAATGAAGAAAAAATCAAGTGTTCCTTTTTTTTTTTTTATTTGAGACAGAGTCTTATTAAGTTGACTTTGGTAGAGTGCTATGGTGTCATAGCTCACAGCAACCTCAAACTCCTAGGCTTAAGCAATTCTCTTGCCTCAGCCTCCCAAGTACCTCAGACTACAGGCACCTGCCACAATGCCCACCTATTTTTTGTTGCAGTTGTCATTGTTGTTTAGCTGGCCCAGGCCAGGTTTGAAGCCTCCAGCTTCAGTGTACGTGGCTGGCGCTGTAACCATTGTGCTATGGGCACCAAACCTTAAGTGTAGCTTTTGGGAAGCCAGGCCTGATGTAATTTTCCTAAGAATATTATATGACTTAATGACATATCTGTTGCTGGTGTTTTGTTATTTTTTGCCATGAAGGCATAAAAATGTGAATTTGCAAAAAGAATTGAGTCTTCATCAATTTTCACAGGTGCTCTCAATTAAAAAAATATTTTGCTTGCTCTCCTTTGAAGCACCCATCCTGCTTTTTCATTTTCCTCATTTCTCATTGACTTTGTTCTGATTGCATTAGCTTAATTAAATTATATGTCTTCTGTAGGACTGACAGTTCTATTTAGCGACATATTTGCATTTTATGTGTGATATGTTTCAAGATGTTTAAAATACGGTATAGTTATTGAGAGTAAGCTAACCAGAGCTACAGGGCAGAGATAGGTATTATTACAAAGAAGTTAGGGTAGGGGTGCAGGAAAGAGAATTTTTATATTCTAACCCCTACAAAGGATTTTCTTGGGGATCATTTTAGAAATGGTTAGTTCATTAGTGAAACTTTTCCCACTGTGATGTCTCTTGTGTCCTAAGTTCTTTAGGAAGCTGAAAAATGAATACTTACATGATAAAGTTTGCTGGGCCTTATTTATGTAGTATATGATATTTGGTGGAATTTTGTAGAATACCCAGTAGGATATTTTTTGTTTGTTTTTTGGGACAGTGTATTACTCTGTTGCCCAAGCCTGAGTGCCATGGCTTCATCCTAGTTTACAGCAACCTTAAACTCCTGGGCTCAAGTGATCCTCCTGCCTCAGCCTCCCCCAAATAGCTGAGACTACAGGCATGTGCCACAGCAATACCCAGTGGTTTTATATTTGCCCTCATTTAATGTTCATAAAAATTTTTATGAAGTTGATATTGTTATTCCCATCTAATAAAATGAAGAAACAGATTTAATGAATTTTCATAGATAAGTATGTGACCAAATTGTTTTGAAATCAAGTCTTCTGATCCCATTATCAGTGTTTGTTCTAGTATTTCACAAATATCTGTGTGATGGTAGTTTATTTTACATGAAATCCTTATCATCTTTAAATAAGTGAAAGACAGGGGATCTTTTTTGAATGTCAGATAAAGTCAGAGTCTTTAAGCATCTATATTATGTTGCTATTGAAAATAATGACTTGAAAAGACATTTTTATTTAGCACAAATCACAAGCAATGCCTTGAAGCTTACTCTTTCTAAGATAGGAAGTCATGACTATAATTCTTAAGTTTTGATTCATTTCTGTTTTTATTAAGTCTTATTTCTTGTTTATTAAAATTTTCTGTATAAACCTTAAAACCAAGTAAAAATGAAAAAGGTAAACCTTAATGCCATAGTTATGTTTTTCTACCTTTTGTTGACTTTAAAAATTTTTACATATATAAAAAGTCTTGTTTTTATGTATATAATTGATAGATATTTAAATTCAAGCTTTACAATATATATACATTACTTTGGAAAATATTTCAAGTTCTGTAAACCCTAACACAATCAAGATTTAGATCACTGCTGTCATAAGAAAAAATTCTTTTATGCCTCTTTCCCTTTCTCCTGCCTACAGCCAGTGATCTGGTTTCTATCTATATGGTTTTGCCTTTTCCAGAATATTCCATCAATGGAATAGTGAGGTACATAGCCTTTTGTGTCTGGCTGCTTGTACTTTACCATAATGCTTTTGAGATTCATCCATGTTGTTCCACGTATCAGTAGTTCATTCCTTTGTATTGCTGAGGGATAGTCCTTTGTAGCATCTATCACGATTTCTTTATCCATTCACTAGCAGATGGACATTTGGGTAGTTTCGTGGTTTTGAGCTATTACCAATAAAGTGAACATGTGAATCCAAGTCTTTGTGTGAACATGTGGCTGTCTGTCTCTTTTGTAAATACCTAGTGGTGGGGTGGCCATGTCATCATATGGTAAGTGTATGTGTGACTTTAAAAGAAACTGCCAAACTATTTTTCACAGTGGCTGTATCCTTTTTAGTCAAAGCAATGTTACATGAGGGTTCTGGTTGGTCCACATCCTCACCAGCACTGAACTGTCAGTGTCTGAGTTTTCTCGCATGGCGATTTCAATATACATTAATATCTAATGATGTTTAGTATCTTTTCGTGTGTTGGTTTACCATGTATCACTCTTCTTCAGTCCAAATCTGTCCAAATCTTCTTTCCATTTTTTTCCATTGAGTTGTCGTCTTATTTAGCTGCAAGAGGTTTTTAATTTTTACTTTTAAATATGTTCTACATACAGATATGTATTTACAGACACATTCTTTCAGCCTGTGGCTCTGTTTTTCATTTTCTCTGCATTGTCTCTAAAGGAAAGAAGTTTTAAATTGTGATTAAAGTCTAGTTTATCAATTTTTTTATTCTAAAGTTTATGATTTTTGTGTACGTAGAAACGTCTTAATCCAAAATCACAAAGATTTTCTATGTGTGTTCTTCTAAAAGTTTTATAGATTTAGCTCTTGTTTTAAAGTCTATAATCGAGTCCAACATAGTTTTTGTATTCAGTGAGGTGAATGTCAAGGATTTTTTTTAATTAATAGATTTTCTGGTTGTTCCATATAGATGTCCAGTTACCACGTATTGAAAAGATTATCTTTTCCCCACTAAACTACTCTAGCACTCTTGTCAAAAATCAATGTACTATATCTATATGAGTCTGTTTCTGGACTTTCTATTCTGTTCCATTTATTGATTTGTGATCTGTATATCTGTCTTTAAGCCAGCACCACACAGTCTTGATCAATGTAGCTTTTTATTAAGTATTGACATCAGTAGTCAGCAAGTATTCCAACTTTTTTTCCCAATGAAAATATTTTGAATAATAAACAAATAAAATTTATTTCAAAAATAAATTTGAGTCATCTTGTCAATTTCTACTAAAAATCCTTCAGGGAATTTGATCAAGATTACATTGAGTCTATAAATCAATATAGAAAGACTTGTCATCTTTATATTGATCTTCACGTCTCTCTATTTAAGCCTTTTAAAATCTCCCTCCTCAATGTTTTGTAGCCTCTAACATACAAATTCTGCGCATATTTTGTTAGTTTTATTCTATGTCTCATGTTTATGATGCTATTTGTAAATGGTATTTTTATTAATTTTGATTTAAAAGTATTCCTTGCTAATGTATAGAAATGCATTTATTTTTATAGATAGACCCTGTACTGTGCGACCTTGATCAACTCATTCATTGTTGTAATTTTCCGTTTGGGGAGGAGAGGAATTTTCTAGGATGATATGATTTGTGAATAAAGATGGGCTTATTCTTCTTTTCTAATCTGCCTTTTATTTCTTTTTCTTTAATTATTGCATGGCTAGAACTTTTAGGCTGTCAAAAGAAAAGTCACATCATATTAGTAAAGTGAATTTTAAAGTTTATTTAAATAAAAAGGTAAGCACAAATTGTGACTCAAGTGACTTCAAAATTGAAATTAGTTAGAAGCACAGAGGTAGATTGTTACAGATTGAGTTATATTGCAAAAATGAGAGAGTTGTTTAAGCTTTACAGTGATTGGGTATAAAATTGGGGATTTCCAGATAGCAGGGAATTGGCTAGTAACAATTTAACATTTTTGGAGATGACTTAGCTTTATTTCTGATTATCAGAAGCATGTACAAGAAATAGCCCAAGTGAAGGTTAAGGTCTCTTTCTTAGTCTGTTGGGTAATTTTAAGTCCTGGTCTTCATTTTATTTTACTTTGACAAGGCAAAAGTTGGACAGAAATTATAGTGAGAATTGACATTTTCACTTTGTTCATGATTTTAGGAACATTTACTTTTTTGCTATGAAAACTAACATTAGCTATTTGTCTTTTATAGAGATATTCTGTGTTGGGGGAAGAAATTTTTTACCAATTCCAGTTTTTTGAGTTTTTATCATGAATATCTGTTGAATTTTATCAAATACTTTTTCTGCATCTATTAGAATGATTATATGGTTTCCTTTTAAAATCTTTTGACAAGGTAAATTGCTTTGATTGATATTCTAATCTTAAATCAACTTTATATTCCTAGAATAAACCCTACTTGGTCATGATGTATCAGCCTTATATTACTAGGTTCAGATTAGTTCAAATTTTGTAAGGAGTTTATGTCTATCTGTGTGCGCGGTTGATTAATGCTTTGCAGTTTTCATGTTTTAATCTAGTGCTGTACAGGTGAGTGCTTTTCTCATAAAATGATTTGGCAAATTTTCCTACTTGTATTTTCTGTGTGATTTTCATAAAATGACTATTATTTCTTCTTCAAATATTTGGTAGAATTCACCAGTTACAAGGCATTGGCCCTGTAAAGTTTCTGAGAAAATTTTTAACCACATGTTATCTTTAATATAGAATGGTCAGTTTAAGTTGTTTGTTGTTATTGAGAGAGATTTGGTAGTTTGTGTGCCCACCACAACATCTGGCTATTTTTTGGTTGCAGCTGTCATTGTTGTTTGGTGGGCCCGGGCTGGATTCGAATCCACCACCTTGGGTGTATGTGGCTGGCGCCTTAGCCACTTGAGCCATAGGCGCCAAGCCAAAGATGTAGTTTTCAATTTTAATGACTACTCAATTATTTTTCTGTTTCTTTATCTCACTAGTTTCTGATCATATCTTAATTATTTCCTTCTTGTGCATATTTTGCGTACAGTTTGCCCTTCTCTTTCTAATTTATTATGTTTCTTAGAATTATGCCATGTTTCTCATCTTCTTCTTCAGTGACATCATGTTTGCAGCTTGAAATTGGCCATGGTGGGAATATTTACAGCATAAAAATCAGCAAATATGACAAATTGGTATTCCTCCCCTGATCCTTGGAGTCATTTGTTAACCATTTACTAGCCTATTACTTGTAATGGCAAAAATAGCTCTTTAAAAATTTTCTCAGGGGATCTAACTTGAAAAAATAGTTTCCAATAAAAAGATAGTTCAGAAACAGAAAGAATTTGCTAGTAAAAAATGTGATTCAAAACATAGACTTTGGCTCGGCGCCCGTGGCTCAAGCAGCTAGGCGCCAGCCACATACACCTAAAGTGGCGGGTTCAAATCCCCAGCCCGGGCCCGCAAAACAACAATGATGGCTGCAACCAAAAAAATGGCCAGATGTTGTGGCGGGCGCCTGTAGTCCCAGCTACTTGGAAGGCAGAGGCAGGAGACTCGCTTGAGCCCAGGAGTTGGAGGTTGCTATGAGCATGATGCCATGGCACTCTACCCAGGGGGATAGCTTGAGGCTCCGTCTCAAAAAAAAAAAAAAGAAAACATAGACTTTAAATCAAATCTCAAGAAGATATGGTGCTGTTTTCAATCCTGAAGACATGAAGAATAGGATAGGTAGGGACCATTCATTAGTGATTTCAGTGTAGTCCTTTTTGAGGAAGAGTGCCTCAATTAGATGATGTACAGGAGTCCATTGCAGTTCTATGAATCTATGGTAAGTTATTTCCCAGAAGGTGGTAGGAAAGCTATTTTATTGCTAATGAAAAGCTGATGAGAGAGTTATTGCTGAGGGATTGATCCATTGCCCTCTTAAGAAGCTCTGAGATTCCCAGACCTAATGGATGGAAAAGAGCAGAAATAACAAAGTTAAGTCAGCTAGCGTCTAAAATTTTTAAGAAACATCAGATGCTTTGACTAGGCTGTCACTTATGTTTTGTGGATGCCCTTCTAAACCAAGTGTTAGAAGTGTTAGGGGAATTCTTGGCTAATTCCTCTCTTGGTGTGCTGAGAGCTTAGTTCATATGTTGACATTAAATAGAGCTTCCATTAATTGATCAGAAAAGTGCTCGTTGTATATCACTATGAGATGTCGGAAAACCCTTTATTTTTACAGTTGTTTTCTGTGCTATCACAACTCTTTGTTACCAGTGATCTTGTATGGTAGCTATCGTGATGTCCGCCTTCTAGTCCTGGGCTGTATGTTGGCACTTGGTGGTTATCTATTTTTGTGTTCTGAGTTCCTAAATTGCTTAATAAGTTTATGTTGAATGAATTAATAATTAGAGAAGCATTTGTTTCATTCCTTTTTGGCAGATAGGAAACCCAAATGACTAAGAACAATTAAACTTTAGGAATATTGAGAGACTTACAGCAGGCTTTTTTAAAAGATGTACTGTCAAGCAGTATATAACATTTTAAGTTTCATTCAGCTTCATCTTAGATACAAGAGCTTAATAAATAGTACTAGACAAATATTAATAGTGTGCATTTTCAGTTCAAGAGTTGGTATTCTGGCTTATAGTTACTGTTTGTTCCTATGAGTATTGAATATTCAGTGTTAGTATAGCAAATAAGACTAAGTAGTTTCTTCTCTACATTAGTACCTACTAGGTGCATAGCATTGTTCAAGGTTTGCCTCAGTTCAAGAGAAAGCCTCTACAATTACAATCGTACTTAACAATTTATTATGTGTTTTTTTCCTAAGAAATATTGAAAGTCAAGAAAAAGTATAAAGGAAAAAATATCCATAATCTATGACCTCAACAAAACTACTTTTGGCATATGCCCTTTTTCCGTTACATAGCTACAAATGTCTGTGTAAATAATATATAAAACAGGCAGTGAGGATGTAATAGAGAGGGTGCAGGAATTGTCTGCCGATGAGTTCTGTTCTGGCTTTGCTACTGTACAATATGAACTTGGGAAAGATCCTTGGCCTCTGGAGTTCTGTTTCTTGATTTATATGGGATTATCATAGTACCTAATCACACGCCTCACTTGCAAATTCTCATTTCCTTGAAATTCAACATTATTTTTGGAGACTGATATTTCAAGAGGATGCAATCACAAGTGTTGGATTCAGTCTGTATTCATCTCAAGGACTATAAGGCAGATTCAAAAGTCTTGAATTAATATGTTTTCCCGCTAATATTAGGTTTTGTTACAATGAACCAGTAACATGTAAAGTAACAAATTTCTTCTAGAACTATACCCCAAATTGGAATTAATAAGCTTATTTGAGCTCATAAATAAGTTTTCAGAAAAATGTTAAAACATTTCCTTTAAGCTTTTAAGAAGTATGTTTCTACTTGGAAGTAGAAACACAGAATCACTACTCTTTTAAGTACGTGGAGTTTTATCAAGGAAACACACCAACGAGAAAAATCAAAGCAGCTGTGTTACTTGATTCTTTTTGCACCTCAAGAAAATTGATTCTGCCCTCTCTCTGCTGCTCGATGCATATTGTGACAATGCAGATGGGCATGCAAGAACTATTGCCTATTATGCACCGAGGCTTTAAAGGTGTTAAAAGGTGTCTGGTTTGTCTTAGAAGAGTCAGTTTGCACTTCAAGTGATTTTTGTTGCACAGTTAAGATGGCCTTTTACTTTTACCATTTTGTTCTAGGCTTTTTTTCGTATGCATTTTAACGGTTATTTAAGACTCCCCATGTGCTTAGAAAGGAATCTGAATATATGTGCCTTTTTTTTTTTAAAGCCTCAGCACAATGTAGGTTACTCCATCAATACCATCAAATGACTGGGAGCTGTAGTTGGAACAATATGTAAAAATACAGCTTGTGAAAGATTTCCTTTATTAACTGTCATCATCCGCAGAATATATGTTCAAATAAACGTTGTGTAATAACTAAATTTGAGATTAATAGGCCCCTTAAGAAACAGCGAAGTCATTCAGAATAGTCAGTGAAAAATAGGCTGTAAGACTGTAACGTGCCCATATTGTCCTGCTTACGTGCTCTCCCCGGTGTCGTTCCCATTCATCACTGTCGGCCCGCTCGGTTCTCATTAAAACACTCGTGCACAAAAGCAACTTAATTTTCTTAAGAGGAGAGGACACCTGATTCAATTTAGCACCGAGAAACAGTAACTTGAATATATTTTTTTTCCTGGCCTGAATTGAGATGAATAGTTACAAAAAAGAATAGCAACCCTTCTCCATTCACCTCGAGATTTAGAATATTGAAAGATTTTTTTCCAGTGGTATCAAGAAATGGACCTATAGAAATAGGCAGAAAATGTAGCTTACTCTTAGAAAAATAGCTGAACGTTGAACATTGACCGGTAACGTGTGTGTGTGTGTGTGAGACTGTAAAGTTCTGTTTTCTGTTGCAGTGTTTGATTTTTATTTTGGCCGGGGCCAGGTTTGAACCTGCCACCTCCAGTCTATGGGGCCGGCGCCCTACTCCTTGAGCCACAGGTACAAGTTCTGTATTCTTAACTGGTGAATGCCTGGTAGCAGTACTGTAGTCTTCATTGAGGTTTCTTTGTTGAGAAGAACTATTCAGTAATGGTTTCAAAACAATATTCTCCTTTTTAGCCATTGCTGCTTAAAAAATACAATGCTACACATACACCCAGTGAAAAGTATCCCTAATGTAGAGTGTGAATTACAAACACATTTCAATTATTATCCTGTATGTGCTTATCTGCAGTATGGCTTAATAATACTTAAATATGATATAGAAATCTATAACTCAAATTTTATTTGTTGTGACATTTATATAGGGAAAATAGTGGTAATTAAAGAGTCAGTATTAGTAAAATAGCAACTCAGTTGCATGTGAGAATACCAATTAAATTGGCTTTGAAAACAGAATAAACTTTTCTTAATTATTTTTTGCCTTTCTATAGCACTTTACAAAAATATATTACAAGTAAAAAGAAAGTTTTTTTGTGTTTCCATATTTAATCAAAGACCATGATTTGGAATTCTATATTTGATAGTTTAGTCTTTATGTTTTTCAAACTGAACTTACGTTTAGAAAGAAAAGAAACATGAAGGCCAGTTTTTTTTCTTGTGACTCAGAGACGGGTGTGATATAAGTTCACACGGTTGAGAGATTTTCCCAAGAGAAAGCAATTCACCTTTGATTTCCAATAATAATGACCAACAGTCAATTTTCCTTATTTTCGATGATGTTATAGGCAATGGGAACAAGAGATTGTTCTACGTAAAAATATGGCTACTCAAATTCATAGTAGTCATGAATTTGAATTAGTAGTAGGGGACATACTTTTTGATTCATCCAACTTGCCTGATTAGTCCTTTATTATTTTCCCTCTTGTTTAAAAAAGTGCTTGTGTCAACTAGTTCTTCTAATAATAGAAAATCAAACTAAAAGTGGCTTAAACAAGCAAGGACTTATTTTTCTCATATACCAACATGCCTGGAGGTAGGGGCTTTTGGCCTTTTTTTCTGAATCTCAATGATATTAGAGTGGCTTATTCTGCAATGCCCTTATAGATGCAAGAGAGCTTTCACTGCTCTAGGCAAGAAGGGGAAGTGCCCCAAACTAAGCTCCCTCAGTCTCCCAACATCAAGCATGCATCAGTTTTCATCTCACTGGCCAGAACTTTGTTGCAAGGCAATGGCAACCCCTAGCTTTTCCTTTTCCTTTTTTTTTGAGACAGAGCCTCAAGCTGTCCCCCTGGGTAGAGTGCCATGGCATCACAGCTAACAGCAACCTCCAACTCCTGGGCTCAAGCGAATCTCCTGCTTCAGCCTCCCAAGTAGCTGGGACCACAGGCGCCCGCCACAACGCCTGGCCATTTTTTGGTTGCAGCCATCATTGTTGTTTGGTGGGCTCAGGCTGGGGATTTGAACCTGCCACCTTAGGTGTATGTGGCTGGCGCCTTAGCCGCTTGAGCCACAGGCACCGAGCCGCTTTTCCTTTTTCTTATGCTGAGGTATGTATCTTATATATCTAATTTGTTGAATTTTTGTCATGAAGGGATATTGAAGTTGTATCAGATGGTTTTTTTGTATATTTGTTTGTTTTAAGATAGAGTCTCACTCTCTCACCCTTGGTAGAGAGTGCTGTGGCATCATCATAGCTTACAGCAATCACAAACTCTTGGGCTCAAGTGATCTTCTTGCCTCAGCCTCTGGAGCAACTCCAACTAGAGGCGCACACCACAACACTGGGCTAGTTTTTCTATCTTTAGTAGAGACAGGGTACTGCTCTTGCTCAAGCTGGTCTTGAACTCCTGAGCTCAAGCAATGTACCCTCCTCACCTCCCAGAGCACTAGGATTACAGGCATGAGCCCCTGCAATCAGCCTATCAAATGCTTTTTGTGTCATCTATTGAGATGAGCATATGGCTTTGGTGCTTCATTCTGTTAAGTGCTGTATCACATTTCTTGATTTGCATATGTTGAACCATCCTTGTGTCCCTAGGATAAATGTCACTTGATTATTGTGTATTATGGTTTTGATGTACTGTTAGATTTGATTTGCTAGTATTTTGTTGAGGACTTGTGGGTCTGTATTCGTCAGGGATATTGCTTTGTAGTTTTGTTTTGTCTTTTTCATACTGTCCTTGTCCGTTTTTAGTTATCAGGATAATGGCTGATCCCTTAGAATTATAGTAGAACCTCCATAGTTGACCACCTCCTTAAGTTGACCTAATTCCCATAGACTGGACATGCACCACATGTGGATATCAGTACAGTGGGCTTGACCGCCTCTGTATTTTGAGTAGTTTGTTACAGTCCCTTGCGTGGTCAACTTACAGAGGTCCTACTGTAATTAGCAAGAATTTCCTCCTCCTCAATTTTTTGGGAATAGTTTGAGAAGCATTGATGTGACTTCTTGTTGGCAGAATTCAGCAGTGAAGCCACCTAGTCCTCCACTTTCTTTGTTGACACACTTTATTAGTGGTTCAGTCTCATCACTTGTTATTTGTCTGTTCAGGGTTTCTATTTAGCTTTTCCTTTTCAATGTGTAATTTTTATATCTTGTTTGAAAAAGTTTTTTTGTGAAGGTGTAAAGATAGTTTCATATTTTCTTCTAAAAGTTTTAAAGATTTTTCCTTCTACATAGAGGTCTAGATAGTATTTTTTTCTTCAATATATTTGAAAAAGCCAGTTGCTTCTCCTTTCCACCCTGCTTTGTAACGGTACTCATTTTATACAACATATAACTTTCTCATATGGCTTGTAGTTTTTTATTGTTACGTTCTTTTCACTAGGGGCCATTTTGTCTAGGAATCCACTTTGTTCTGGGTTAATGAAGTAGCCTCAAAGAAAAGTTTGCATTTGTTTCTTTCAGGGCCTCAGGAGTTCCACTGTCCCTTAATTAATTTTGTCCTTTTGTTGTTGTTGTTTAAATTAATTTTTAATATAGAATTCCTTTTCTTTCTTTCTTTTTTTTTTTTTTTTTGAAGCAGAGTCTCACTTTGTTGCCCCAGGCTACTGTGCCTTGGCATAAGCTGAGCTCACAGCAACCTCAAACTCAAGTGATCCTCCTGCCTCAGCCTCCTAAGTAGCTGGGACTATAGGGTGCACCATCACACCCAGCTAGTTTTTTTTTCTATTTTTAGTAGAGATGGGTCTTGCACTTGCTCAGGCTGGTCTTGAATTCCAGAGCTCCAGCAATCCACCCACTTTGGCTTTCTGGAATGCTAGGATTATAGGCATGAGCTACCACACTGGCCCTTAGTTTGGTTTCTTGAATCCACTGTATATGGGTAGTATAAATTTAGTCTCTATACCCACCCTTGATGTGGGCCTTATGTTACTTGAATTTGTAAGTAGAGTTTTCTAGTTGCTTTTATACAGTGGGAACAGTCTTTCCAGACTTACCCTCTATGTGGAAAGTATCTAAGTTCCAGTTCTCCATACTTTGTAGATCAAAGTCTATGCTTCTTATTTCTTCATGGGCTTTACCCCTCTGGCTTTCAGTAACTTCTATATATGTAGTGCAGTTTTCTCTTGGTATCCATGGAGAATTGGTTCTAGGAACCCCCATGGAAACCAAAATCTGAGGATGATAAAGTCCCTTATATAAAATGGCCTACTATTTTCATATACCCTATGCACATCCTCCCTTATATTTAAAACATCTTTGGATTACTTGCAATATCTAGTGTAATGTAAATAGTTGTTATACTGTATTATTTAGGGACTATTGACAAGGAACAGAAGTCTGTTCATGTTCAGTACAGATACACCATTCCCTTTTTTCCTTAAATACACTATTTTCAATCTGTAGTTATTTGAATCCACAGATAGAGAACCACAGATAATGAGGCCAACTATACTTATTTTTTGTTTTGTTTTGTTTTTGGCCCAGCTGTGTGTTTAAAATGTTGTGGTGTTATTAGAATCTGTTTATTGAATGGTGTGAATTTAAGGATTATATAACTGAAATGTTTTTTCACTTATTCCTGTTCCCCACCCCAACCCCTCCTTTGACAACATCTCTGTCAGATCCCATGGCTTTCTAGTCACTCTGTTATAATTGTATATTTGGTAATTAGGATGAACTTTTAGCTATTAAAAAATTGAAGGCAGTCTAGCTTAAAGCTTCAAATGTACTTCTTTTCCAATTTAGGCCTAACCTGTATTTACAAAACATAGAAAATTATGCTTTTTAATTAATGAACATATAGATATAACAATTTTAAAATAGAATCAGTGGAGAAGAGGTCATGGTCTATTTCACTATTTTTTTTAATCTTCTAACCCTTTCTACTTCTGGGTTCTTCAGAGTCAGGGAGGAGGTAGGACCTCAGAGGGAGTAGGACCAAGCCCTTTCTGATTACACTGTGGTAGTATGGCCCACAGTGCTCTCAGTCAGAGCAGGCCTGCTGCCTCTGTTTGCTGGACAGATTAGAGGAAGGTACTCTTTAGAGTCTACCTCCAGCCCCTGTTCCTAATCACAACCCTGCAGCCTCTTCTTGCTGGAGTCTCTTCTTGGGTGTGGTCTCTCAGACTGAACCAAGTTTGAAGATGTCCTCTGAGGCATTTTCTTGGCTGTTATGGAAATGGCAGCACCTTGTCCCATCATAGAATTGGCAGAACCTTGCTGCATCATAAAGTTGAAGCACACTTTGCCCTACATCTTTGCTGCTTCAAGTCAGGAAGCAAGTACCTGTTTCTGGTTCATTTATACGTGCCCCCATCCCTACCATCCATTAGGGAAAGCGCCATGATTCCCAAGAACTCTCGCGGAGTGTACCCTCCACTCCTGTGGGAGCCAGCATGGAATATATCCCCTCAGCAAATATCTAGCATAGGACAGCAATGCTATTCTTGCCTCTTTGAAATTTCTGCTGTTTCTACTGTTGGTTCTTTTGTAGACGGCATCCCCACCCTCAACTTAGGAGGCGTGGTGAAAGTACCAGCTTTCTCTCCTTAGAAGAGGAGAAAATGTCAAAATACTCTTCTCGAAATTTCCTTTTACCAATCTCCTCTGGAATTACTTGCCTTTTTGGGAATACAGCCTGTATGTGAAATGGTCCTGACCTATTTTTGGTTTCTTTTTGTAAGTACTTAGGTTTCTGGCATACTGTAAGTTAGAACTTCATAATGTTTAGAGCCGTTCAACAATGAAAGAGGTTGCTTTTATGAGTTAGAGAATGCTTTGTCCCTATTTTCTTTAGTTTGTTTTTTAAATTTATCTTTATTTTAACTAGTTCCAAGTATGTTATGAAAAAACTAATTTGCTCAATTTTCCAAATAATTTAATAAAGACATGGTGTACAATATATAATGAAACATTAGTAAAATACCTTATATTGGATAAAATTGGGTTGATACCAGAAGAAATATATTACCTACAAATATGTAATACAAAGGAAGCCAATCTACTCAGTATTAAAAAACTACCTCAATATGAACATTTTCAGTTAGCATTGCTCTAATTATTTATCAAATATGATTACTCCAAGGTATACACCGTGCAGATGGCATTCACGAGCTAATAATAAAAACATGAGTGTGTAAGACACTCAATTGGTGTAAGAAGTATTTGTTCATTCATTCATTCATTCAATAAATTAGGCAAAATTCTTATTGTGATAAAGCATTCCAGAAGGGGAATGGATTTTGAAATTGTTTCTAGCAAAGGGGATATTAAAAAGAGAAGTGCTATATTTAAAAATCAGTGGACTATCCCAGGTATAGCTTTCAGAACGCAGAGAAGAGAAAACTCAAATCCCAAGAGGGTCTGTTGGTATAACCTAAAGGGTCCTAACTTCATAAAATTCATCTTTGGTGGCTCATGTTTGATCTCAGTTCATGGAGATTGTGTTCTTTTTTTTTTTTTTTTTTTTTTTTTGAGACAGAGCCTCAAGCTCGTCACCCTGGGTAGAGTGCTGTGGCATCACAGCTCACAGAAACCTCCAACTCCTGGGCTTATGTGATACTCTTGCCTCAGCTTCCCAAGTAGCTGGGACTATAGGCGCCTGCCACAACACCTGGCTATTTTTTGGCTGTAGTTGTCATTGATGTTTGGAAAGTTTGGGCTGGATTCGAACCCATCAGCTCTGGTGTATGTGGCTGGTGCCTTAGCTGCTTGAGCTATAGGCGCTGAGCCCAAAGATTGTGTTCTTTATAGCCATGTTTGTGTTAATAGAAAAATAATAGTGGATTTGTTTTTTGTATCACATGTTTGCGTGTTATAGATGCCTTCTGTTCTTCCCATGGCTTCTTAAAACCCAACCACCATGATGAGTGCTCAGCCTCCAGCTTGTGAGCAAACAGTAAGAACAATCACTACCCTGCAAAGTAGGAATTGAATTTTTTTTTTTGAGACAGAGTCTCACTCAATCACCCTGGGTAGATTATTGTGGCGTCATAGCTCATAGCAACCTCAAACTCCTGGGCTCAAGTGATCCTCTTGTCTCAGCTTCCTGAGTAGCTGTGACTATAGGTACATGCTATAGACAACTCCTGGGTAGTTTTTTCTATTGTTAGTAAAGATGGGGGTCTTGCTTTGCTCAGGCCGGGAGATTGAAATCTTAATTTTATTTTAAAATAAAGTATTTATTATATTTTTAATACAGAAGAGTTCGAAAAGCAAACAGTAAGTAGCCTCACATCTCCCTGCCCTCATAATCCTTGTTGAAATTAAAAAGATAACCTGTGAAAAGATTTAAAAGCTGAATGTGACAAACAAAACAAAATGAAAAAGAAAAGACCTCCCTTTAGTCCCTTTCAACATATGTAATCATAGTTAGAAATGTTTAGTGATCACCTTTGGGAAAAACTGGTGTGCTTTTATACCTTAGTTGTGTTTGTATGTGTCTCTCTCTGTGTGTACATATTTATACAATAGGAATCATACATACTTATCAAAACTGCTTTTTCATTTGAAATATCTGTGCCTGCTTTCATTTATATCAGTGTATGGAGATTATCCTTTTATAGTGGGGCAAAGCTTTTCTTGATAATGTTAGATTTTACCTAACTATCGTTGTTTAGCAACAGTAAAGTTTAAACCATTATTTACATTGAATGTAATTTATGTCACTCTGTTATGATAAGAAAGTTAAAACATTTTGAAGGAAGCTAAACAAGATGCTGTGAAAGATGTTCTCATGTTGTACCTGCCGTGAGTGGAATTACAGAGAAACGCCAGCACACTGAGTTCAAATTAAGCCAGGGTCCTTTATTGGGCTGGCTAGTCAAGAGCAGGCTCACACCACAAAGTCTCTTGACCCCCTTGAAGTGGGTCAAGTGCAAAGTTTTTATAAGGCACTTCAAGCAGGAGATGGGAAGTCCTAGCATAAGCAGAATTCTACAGAAGTTGATATCTGCAAGGTTAGAGCTATGGGGAGGGTCTTACAATGCACAGACAGACCAGACAGGCCTGTGACAGGGTTGTGGTTTCCACAAGATTTTTTCAGTTGTAAACAAACAAACAAACAAACAAACAAAAAAAGATTTTTTCCGTTGTCATAGGATTCTGCAGCTCTCAGCTAGATTTCCTTCCTGTTTTTACAGGGTCGCTGCTTGCCTAAGGGGCTATTTTGGTTACAAAAAGGGGGAAGCTGCAAGCTCCTAAAAAAATGGAGTAAGTCTGGTTTACTGTCTCAAAATGGATGGAGTTAGGGCATCACGCTTAGATTAGATGATGGTTGGAAGTCTAGATTGACTGTCATTACTAGTGCGTGGTTGTGGCACCAGGTGTCAGATCTAGTCTTCTGTGTGTACAGTCCTTGGATTCTGCCAAACACACATGTAGAATAACTTAGTCGGAGTGAAAGACTTTGGACATTTCAGGGGATCTTACTTATTTCAGCAATTCATTAACAAACATTTAGGTGCTGAGGATGAGTTTTATTAGATTCCTTTTTTAGAAGACCTTAAAATATAGGTTATTTCAATGCAGTGTGACAAGTGCCATGGCAGAGATAGACTCAGCATATTCTGGCAGCAAGTACTGGGACACTTAGTCTTCCAGGGTAGACATATGTGCATGCTAAGTTGTGTGTGCATGTGGAGGTGATGGAGAACATCTTGGAAGGATGGCGCCCACTTTGAGTCACTAACTTGAGTGAGAATTATCTGGCAGAGAAGGGGAGAAGTGTATTTCAGGCCAGGGAGCAAAGAGGTAGGAAGAGGCCTGATGAATTTGAGAAACTGCAAGTAGTTTGATGTTGTCAGAATATAAAATTTGAGGCAGGGAATGAAATGCAGAGAGACCTGTTCATGGAAGGCCTTGCACATCATGCTAAGGAGCTGGAAATTCCTCCTTAAATCAAAAGATATGTCTTTTATGTATTAATAAAACACTCTCTCCGTATTTATCAGTTCTCTGTGGAATTCTGAAAATTATAATTTTCTTATATATGCTGCAACTGCAGAATTGAGCTATTAGCTTAGTTATCTATGACTTTTGAGCCCAATATCCTCAGTTCAGAGTCTGATTTTACGTGGACGCAAAACCTTATTCAGCCACGTCACAAAAGATTGCCGGAGCTCACCACATGGAAGGACATTGTAGCTGAGTGAGTTCAAATCCATCACTGCTGTCAGAAAACAGCTAAGAGTGAGTTGGCCTGTGGCATCTTCAAGTACCTAAAATATTCATCTCTGATATCACTGTCATTTTACAAATGCAGGAACATGGTCAATTCACATAAAATACGTTGCTTGTGTTTGGGTTAAAAAAGATAACACAGGCTCGACGCCTGTGGCTCAAGTGGCTAAGGCACCAGCCACATACACCTGAGGTGGTGGGTTCGAATCCAGCCCGGGCCTGCCAAACAATGACAGCTGCAACCAAAAAATAGCCAGATGTTGTGGTGGGCACCTGTGGGAGGCTACTTGGGAGGCTGAGGCAGGAGACTTGCTTGAGCCCAGGAGTTGGAGGTTGCTGTGAGCTGTGATGCCACAGCACTCTACCCAGGGGGAAAGCTTGAG